>JANHFN010002384.1:21118-32581 GCA_032468175.1 Toxicocalamus goodenoughensis | reverse complement strand
AATCAGAAAGCAGTTTTTGTTATACTTGTAGTTGAAGTACTAATCCTTACTCACAACTTAAATCAATTTCAATATATGGCAGAGCCATGGGATGCTATTGGTTAACTATGCTTGTGCCATGGGATTATTTTGATGAAATAGATATCATTGAGTTTGAAAGTGGAAAGATGGCGTCTATCATGTTTCTCCAAAAATATGACCTACCCTGAAAGTAAGTCCTAGCTTGATTTTTATACATGCACCCAATATAAACCCTATCCCCCCCAAATAAGACCTAATCAAGACCCTGCCCACTTCTGGGTGCACAGGTAAAAATTAAGTTAGGTGGGGATGGGGCAGTGGAGCTGCCTTATTACTTACCTTCAGTCAATTGCAGCCAGGCCTCACATACCCCAACACCTCCTTTCTGGCCCATTTCTTCTGCAGCCAGCAAGGTTTTCCTGAAGGCCTCTGAAGCTGAAAACAGAGCTCCGGGTTGATCTGGAGCTCTGTTATCGGCTGCAGAGGCCTTCAGGAAAGACTTGCCAGCCTTGTTCGTCACAGAAGAAGTTCCTGAAGACCTCTGACAGTGAAGAGAAGGTTGGAGGCAATGTGTGCAAGTCAAGTGAGTCAGTGGATGACATCCCCCCTGAAAATAAGACCTGGTGCCTTTTTTTGGTTGGGAAAAAAATAAGGCCTGGTCTTATTTTCAGGGAAACATGGTATGTATTCTGTGAAGTTTATCCTACGATGTGTACCCTATGATGTTTTGAAGTTGTATAAACAGAAAATGAAAAAACCCAAACAAATCTAGATAGGTTCATCTTTTCAATGCTAACTGTAATGGCACTTAGAAAAATGCAGTTTTAAACATTGTTGATCAGATGTAGGATGTAGCATTGTATTCAGAAATTAATTTTCCCTATATGATTCAATTTCTAAACAATACATTTAGCTTATACATGAAGAATAAATTCCTTGTTAATTATTGTGAAAGGCAAATTGGAAGATAATTTGCTTTGTTGTTCAAAACCATTATTTTTCTTCAAAATAAAAATAATCAACAATACATTTATGGCTATGCACATGTCAGCTTGTTTTTGATGAAATAGTGAGCAAATGTCAGTTTATAATTGTTTCATCCATAATTAAACTTTTTTGTTCTTGTTTTTCTCAATTTTTTTTCAGTTGGCTGTAAAATTAAATTTCATCCTGCCATTTCAGCTTCTTCAGAGCATCTGGTAAACAATTTTGTATTTATTTCTTTTTAATTGCAAACACAGCCATTCATGTGGCTTTGGTAGTGGAAAAACATTACGAGAAAGCATTACAAAAAGAATATTGTTTAAAACAATTATGTGCTTATACTTTTCAGGTAGCCCTAAAAAAAATTAAGGATTAAATTGATAAAAGATTGATGTGGTTCCCATCTTTTAAAAAGGGGGAAAAATTAGACCCGGGAAACTACAGACCAGTCAGCCTGACAACAATAATTGGGAAGATCCTGGAAAATATAATGAAGCAACAAACCTGTGAACAGCTAGAGGTAAGCAAGGTCATAACCAGAAGCCAATATGGGTTTGTCAAAAACAGATCTTGCCAGACAAATCTTACTGTATTCTTTGACAATGTAACAAAATTAGTGGATCAGTGAAATGCTGTGTATATAATTTATTTGGACTTCAGTAAGACATTTGATAAAGTAGACCACAACCTACTATTTCATAAGATAGAAAAATATGGGTTAGACAGCATCACCACCAGTTGGATTTGTAATTGGCTGACCAACTGCACTCAACAGATAGTCCTTAACTGAGTTGCATCTACATGGAGAGAAGTATGCAGTGGGATATCTCAAGACTCTATCTTAGGTTCAGGACTCTTCAATATATTCATAAATGATTTAGACAAGGGGATAGGATGGCTACTCATTAAATTTGCAGATGACATCAAGCAGGCAGGAAAGCCAATATTCCAGAAGATAGGTGCAAGATTCCCAAGGATCTTGACAGACTTGAACACTGGGCCTATCTAACAAAATGGAATTCAATGGTGAGAAAAGTAAGATTCTACATATAGGCAAGAAAAACCACATGCACAGGTATAGAATAGGTGGTACCTGGTTCAATATAGCAACTATGAGAAGGATCTTACACACTTGGTAAAACCACACTTGGAGTATTGTTGTCCAGTTTTGTTCGCCACAATATAAAAAAGATGTTGAGACTTTAGAAAGAGTGCAGAGAGCAGCACAAAGGAGACTTCTGTATCATTCCTTCACATCAAGGTCTCCTCTTACTATTGTCTCATGTATGGGATATGTTTTATTTGTTGCCTCAGACATAATTTCAAGAGAATTGTTACTGTTTACATAGCAACTTCGGTGCTCTTTCTAGATTAATCAGCAATGTGGTAGCATATAGATCCTGGCTGATCTGAAAAAGTGAAATAAGATGAATTGTACTAATACTTGGATGGGAACTAGAGGAAACCTCAGAGATATAGACTAGACTGGAAAGTAAAAAGAAGACAACAATGGCAAAACACTTGCCTAATATTGCTAAGCAAACAGCACAAATGTGCATATTCTGCTGGAGCTGACTGTGATTAGAAGACATTACTAATAAGCCTTTTGAGCTCATAGGCAAATCACTTCATTACATTTGTAATTTCCTCCCTTTTATTTGACATTATGTTCTTATAGTCTCTTATTAGATCTTGCAATGTTCTTAATTTGATAGAAATAGACATTGTTAACCTACAATTAGTAGTGCCTTTCATAAAGAGTAGAGGATGATTAATTTTTGAACTTAGTATGAAATTTATTCATTCACACATCTGTTAAGTTATTGATTTCCCCCCTCAGTCTGAAGGCAACAAATATTCTGAGTGTAAAAAAAGTTTTGCCAGGAAACCTAGGCAACTTAAATATGTGAAATCTTGCTGGGATAATGGCCATTCTTTAAAAACTTTACTACTTTATGTGCTTATCACTAAATAAATGGCACCATGTCCCCAAACTGATAATGGGCTGGCTGATACTGTTTATGAAGCATCATTTCCAAAAGAAGTCTTGTTCCACTACAGTGATTAAGGGATCTTTAAACAGGAAAACTGGCTTTTATAATGAGTGAAAATGTATACTAACAGAATCCTGCAAATCTGAATATATAAATTAGGGAGAGGCTTGTTTCAGATGTTTTCTCACATTACTTTCTTGGCCTTGACTCAAGTCCCTTTTATATGATTATTGTTGTTGCAGCAGTTCTTCCTCTTGTCCTCTACATCTACAAGGTGGACCAGGGTATAGTGTGAATGTAAGAATAAAATTAAATATGTGTCAGGAGCTAACACTTGCATACCAGCATTATGTGTAAGGCAAAATCCTTTATTAATGGAACATGGCTATGGACAGTTCATTAACTAAGTTACTTTGTATAAAAATAATAAAAAACAAGCTTCAGGGAAGAAAGGATTAGCAGCAAAATGAAAATATAAAAATAATTACTGAGTAAGTAGATGGAAAGCAAACTATGTTTTTTCAAGATACGTTGAAAAGGACTGATAATAATAAAAATCGCCATCTAATGAGTTGATTTGGTGAAATTGCCACATGGAATACCTTTTGTATGTAAGAGATAATTCTGTTGTCTCTCAGAATTAATTGACTAGTGTTTGCAGGGAAAAAACACCTGCAAAGTTGGTCAAAGATGAAAAGGTGCCTGGGTCACATGGAAGTGAAGTTGATACTGACCTAAGTAAGATGCTGTTTTCAAGACCAAGGCAGCAGATGTTATTCTGTGCACCTCATCTTACATATGTGTCCATTTTTATTGCCAGACTTAGCAGTCGCATGTCATTTATTTATAATGCTCTTAACAAGCACATTTCTTGCACCATGATTACACATTGGAGCTAGACACATTTTTAAATGCTTATTACTAATGATTTACCGGCTGTATAAAATAGATTCTAGTACTAAAGAGTAGGTTGCTACTCTCTTTAGTTAGTATGTCTGATTAGCTTTCAAACTATTCACGGTTGACTCAGTCTTCCATCCTTCCGAGGTGTGTAAAATGAGAACCCAGATTGTTGAGGGCAATATGCTGATTCTGTAAACCTCTTAGAGGGGGCTGTAAAGCACTGTGAAGCAGAAAATAAGTCTAAATGCTACTGCTAAATGCTATTGCTATGTCCTCTTCTGCTTATTTGTTTCTCCCTACTTTATTCCCCCTATTTGGATGTGATGTGTTGATCTGTTGAACAGAGATGTATACACAAGTTACCTGTTGTTTCCTTTAGCCTCTTTTATTTCTTTTTTACTGAGAATCAGAGAAAAAATTGTAATAATCAAAAATGCCTGATAAAAGTTACAGCAATGTCATATGCATCATGATACTAGTGAACAAATTTGTGTGATGGTGATGTCATGTGATTGATATTTCTTTGCTATTCCCCCCACCTGAATGTCCTTAATAATCGTGACACAGGCATAAATTTTCATTCCTCATGATATAAGTGCCTGCAATCAAATTTAAAACAAGGAGGCAAGTCACAAAACTTGGTAGACTGTTGATTGATTATGTGCCATCAAGTCATTATTGATTCTTAGCGATCATATAGACAGGTTTTCTTCATGACAATCTGTTCCTAACCTGCTTCTTTTTAACATCTTCCAATAAAGCAACCTTTGCCACAGTAATTGAGTCCATCCATCTTGCAGCTGGTCATCCTCTTCTTCTCTTTCCTTCCATCTTTTCCAGCATTAAGCCTTTTTCCTGAGAGTTAGTTTTTTGCCTTATATATCAAGTAAAAACTCTGGACTGATTTTTTTTCTATGATCCATTTGTTTCCTTAGCTGTTCCACAGTATTCTCAGGAACTTCTCCAATACTAAAGTTCACAGCCTACATCTTCTTCCTATTCTACTTCTTCAAAATCTAACTTTTGCTTTAATAGAATATCATAGGAAATACCATTGCTTTTTACAATTCTGATCTTTGTAGGGACAATAGTTATTTCCCCAGCTTTTCAAACCACAGAAATCTGTTTCACATATAACACATACAATTTCTGCAACAAGCTTTCTTTCTTTTTTAATTCTACCTAGCTACAAGAAGGCATGGAAAGGTGAAACAGCCACTCTAGTGCAGAGAAAGGAGTTTTATGTAGCTGTGAAATGAATAAGACACCTCTGAAGAAAACACAACAGATGAATGAGTAAAAGCAGATTGTAATAAAACAGTTTCCAGCTTACTTTCAATGAACTATCATCTCAGTATTATTAGGTTTCTCATTCCAGTCCCTTTAACTCAGATTTACCCAATCTAGAGTCCACAGCAAACCAGGCCAACTATTGATCAAGGAAATTGTTGACCATATGCTGAGTTATATTTGGACATATTTTACTTTTATAATAAAATCATCCCATGAAATCTACACTATAAATAGATACATTATCTTTTCTTTTGTTATCTTATGGCTTCAATTTCTTGGGCTTATTTTACTTTCTCCCTTTCTGCCCATTGCATAATATTGCTTATCCCAAACAGGAATAGTGTGATGGGATGGATAGATAATTGAATTAGCCTTTGTGGTGAGCAAATAAAGTGTGTTTGTAAGTTATCTGTTTTTTCCACGCCTCTAATTTTGCCTCCCAAATTAGTATTTCTTACCTTTGCTTTTAGCTTTCACGAAAGCAGAGTAAACTCAGAGTACACAAAAGAGGGACAAAAACAAAGACAAATCCTGTAGTTTAAAAATGAAAGGAAGACCGAGGCCAAAGGACCGAGATGGGATTCTGCCTTGCTTGATGGAAATAAGCACATGAGCAAGATATTGTTTTTCCTAGGTTCCTTTCATTGCAAGTTGTGGCCATTCTACCAGTGCTTTATTGTTACATAATTAATGAGGGACTTATCAACAGTTCATTTCAGAATTCAGAAAAAACTAAAGTCTACAATCAATTTTAAACCAAGAAAAGATTTAATGATGTCAGATGTTCCACCTAGTCCTAGAGCATACCTCAAACATCAAATAGCAAGTATCAAAGAGGAGTCGATGCTAAAATTCCTATGATTGGCATAGAAATGAGCACAGGCATAGGCACAGACTTATGACAAGTCTCAGAGGTCACTGAAGCGAATGAAGTACCTCAGGAGGTTCATGAGGCAATACAAGAACATGTGCAGGATCATTCAGTATCTAGACATTTTTGTCAGTTCCCTTAGGAACGGCTAGATATTCCCTTTAGAAAGGCTAGAAAATCCACAAATATTGCCTTTGCAATTTGGAAAGTCCCAAACCAAGCTGACAAGCTTCCCATTGAAAATCATGGCAATCTTACAAAAACTCTGGGGTATTGAGGGAGAGACTCAAAGAAAGACACATATGCAATGCTTAACCACAGTGACAAAACTGTGTCATTTCAATATTTTCTATTCAATAAAAGTGTCAGAGTAAAAGGTCTACAATATTGAGGACCTCAAATTCACGAAGCTCAGAATAATCCTATTGAGTCAAACCAAAATCAGAACAGATTCTTCAATATAATTGAAGGTGCCTTCTTTTAATTCTATCCAAAAAGACAGAAAACTGTAGAAAGCATTAGTTAGAAAGCTTAGAATCACCTATACCAACAGAGGGTGAGAAAGAATATTCTCTATTATATGCTGCGATGTAGACATATGCTACTATGTAAGAGGACAACAGATCAGGTGAAAACTGTTGGGTACTATATTACTTAATTATTTTATTTAGAAAGAATGGGATGTGATGAAGTTTCTAAGTTGTTCATTTTAGGTCAAAACAGTTCCATTGAAGCATAAAATTTTTGAATAAGAAATACCAATATGTTTAGTGAAAAAATGTTTCAATATAATTAAAATATATAGTCATACAATTAATGCTTCAAATATTTACCCTTTATCTGTTTTATTTTATTTTGTATTGTTTTTTATCATTTTAATACTTTTAAAATACTTTTTAAATTGTTTAAATTGTTTTATAATTTTAGAAATTGTAAGCTTCCCAGAGGTACCTGATTGAGTTGGGTGGTTATACAAATTGAATTAATTTTAAGATAGGTATAGGAAAAACTGGGGAGAGAGGGGATTAGGTATTGTTTCCTGTTAGCATTCAGATAAATGTGTCTTGGATAATCCTGAAAGAGTTTACTGGTATATGGAATAATACTCATTAAATCTAATTGGAGACCATGAACTTAAAACCTGAAGACAAGATTAGTAAATGAGATTTATTAGAATTCATCTAAAACTACATTGAGAAAAAAACCATTCTCTTTACATGAAATTTTAGAGTCTTTTGCAAATGGTAGATAATATTTCTAGACCAGTACAAAACCATAAAATGCTAATTGCTCTATAAAGAAACTATTTTGAAATACAAGGGGATTCTAATATATTATTTTCTTCATCTGCCCCTGAACTGACTGCTAACTTTCACACAGTTCTCTATTCTTGCCATAAATTTTGTGTGTATATGAATTTGAAATATGTAGAAAATATAAAATTGGGTGGTACAGCTAATACCTTAGAGGCAACAGCATGATATTAAACTGTGACCAATGTAATATTCTTCATTTGGAAAACAAACTGTTGTGTGGTTTTGTGAATATTGTCATGGGATTTCTTATCCTTGGTTTAATTTAATTTATAATTTGTCTGCTCATTTCAATATATTTATCTCTCTGTATAAGTAAAATTTTGCTGTAAGAACCCAGGCTAGTAAGAATCTGGGAACATGTTTTCCATTTTTGTTTATATATGTGCTCCAAGGATCTCACTTTCTTTCTATTATAGCTATCTGGGAAATAAGTGAGAATTTCCATCTTGAATATGTGCAGTGTTTTAAATTGTCTTATGTTATTTTCAGATTGAATATGGATTTTCAAGACCAATTTCATTACGTAAAGGAGCAAAACTATGAGTCAGGGGAATCACAGCTGAAACCTTAATTTCAATGCTTAGCTGTTTTGGTGTATTTTTCAGCCCCATGTGATACCCAGCTAGTCTTGTTCCCATACACTTGATGAATGGCTGACAAAGAAAGACTTTCTGGGTGGGAGGAGAAGTAAATCTAGCATGTTTCCAAAATCAAACAGCACACCAAAGCAGATCTGAGAAGGGATCTCAGTGGAATTACAGGGAAGAGTGAGTGATCACTGAAAACATATCCTCACTGTTTCCACAGAAAAATGTCTTCCATTGCAAGAGGGACATTGGTCAAAACCACCCTAACTTGATTCTGAATTTGTCAAAGCTTTTCTTTCCATGTTTATGATGCTGTCTAGATGAGATGGGAAAGACACAAATCTAATCAATAAAATAAATGATGTTGGTTCAGTGTTCAGTAGGAACAGGAAAGGAAATATATATATTTGTTCTTAGCTATTCAGTTCTTTATTGTATTCCATGCTTTCATAGGTTTATCAAAACCACTTCTCATGATATTGACAAACTGGTTTGATTTCAAACTAATCAGCTATCATGAACAAAAATCATGGCAGGAAACAATATGCATATTAAATGTGTGACAATGCACGTGCAAGCGGAAAGTTCAAATTTATAGCAGCTGTTTCACAGGATGTGTTTCTGTTCTGTAGACAAATGTGAATAATACCTTCTGGAATAAAATTCTACAGAAAAGAGTCAAGTGGATCCTTTTAAGAAAAATAGCCCTCATTTGTTATCATAAGATAAAAATGCCAATTTCCACTCTATACTTTTCTATTCATCTTCTGCAATTAAAATGAAGACCAATTATCTACCATTAAATCAGTATCAATGGAGATTCTCAGTCATCCAGGTCATGCTTGTCCCAAAAGTGCTTTTCTAGGATGATTTGTAAAATGACAATAGTAAAGTCTAAACTAAATAAATTCTATTATCATGAGCAATCATTAAAATGAGCAATCATATTTATAACTCATAAATTCTATTCTTGGTAAACAATTCTGCTTTCTGGCTCCTAAAAGGCAACATTTAAATGCCTTATTTGGATCAGAAAGATTGAGGTCTGTCTTCCTGCGTAGTGAAGGTCTGATAGGCTATGCATTTAAACTAATTTATGTAAGTTTATTGTGTATATCTTGAAACTTCAACTCTGTATATATCAAGATGCTAAGAGTCTACATTTTTTTACAGAAAGAAGCAAAGTAATTCTCTTTCTGTAAAAAAATAAAATAAAGTTGTCTCTGACAACTTGTATCCACAGGACTTTACCTGCACAGTCAAGCACTATCAGATGAAGGCATAATTTACCTAGGAAGCTGGGTTCCCAAGCAAGATTTATGGGGTTGAGTAGCAACCCTTCTCTTAGGCTTCGTAGTATGTATTTATATAGATTTATCTGTTAATTAGTTATTTTACACCAGATTTTGTCAATTTACCATCCCAAATTTACATGGAAGTTCAAATTCCTTGTTTCTGGGATATTCTCTGACCATAACTGTAAAAAAAACTAGTGACATATTTTCTCACCTTTCTTTCTGATAGCGATCAGTCTTTAAACTTAGTATGATTTTAAAAAACAAGGAAAACCTCTAACTTCTACCCACAAAAACTAGGGAAAAGATGGAAAGTCCTGGTTCTGTTTAAATGGGAATTAGAACCTTGCCCAGTTTGCATCATGATGCCACCCACTGCAGTTCTCTCTCCCTGTTCCACCCCCCATAATGTTAAGTCAAAAGTTTGCTTATCCTTGCTTTCCCACCATAGGAAAGAAAATGGCCTCTCAGTCTTCCCTAGATTACCCTTTTTTATTTGTGATAGGGGCTATTTTCTCTAATAGCATTATTACTAACATTATTACTTTTACTAGGGCAAATTACACCTTATATGTTCAAATTCCCTTCAATTATTTTTAAATAAATAAACCAAGGCTTCAGTAAGGAGAAATAGATAGGGAGCTGTTTTCTTGGTGACTGTTTTTTTGTTCAATCTGAATTTTATTTGGCAAATTTATATAGTCCATCCCACAAAAAGGGACTCTGGGTGACTTATAAGCCAAAAAATATATCACTTTAAAAAAAAATCAGACATAAATAACAACAAAAATAAAAATGTAAAAGAATAAGACATAAAAGAGCTCCAAGATTGCCGAAGGACAACCATCAATTTAGCTTCATTCGAGCACTTTGCAGGCTTGCCAAGAGATCTCCAGGGTTGATGGAAAAATGTTTTCAAGGCTTTCTGGAAGGCTAATAGAGATGGGACTAACCTCAACTCAGGGGGAATGATGTTCCAAAGATCAGATGCTATGGCAGAAAATACACTTCTTCTAGGTCCCGACAGGTAGAACTCTTTTTCAGACATGAATCAGAGCATATATATTCTGCTGGAATTGATGGGAGAGGTAGATATAACAGGGAAAAAATTGTCCCTCAAATAACCTGGTCCCATACCATGTAGGGCTTTAAAGGTAAAAAAATAGCACTTTGAATTCGCTGAACTGAGGTATAACGTGAACCATTTCAGAGATCCACATAACTGCAGCTGCATTCTGCACCATCTGAAGCTTCAGATGCTTTTCAAGGGCAAACACACATAGATCATATTACAGTAATCCAATCTGGAGGTGATCAGGGCATGAGCAACAGTGAGTGGAGCTAGCAAGTCTCTGTACTACTTTCCTATGGTACTAGGTGTAGCATACTGAGACTGACTAAACTAAGTCTTCACTCCAGTCCGCACTTTCGGCGGGAAGCCAGAGCACCCCCATTGGCTGATGCCATTTGATAGCCAGCTATAAAAGGGAGCTGTCAAACGACATCAGCTGTGTCTGCCGGCTTGCTACCTTGTTAGCAAAGGCAGCCACGGCAACCCGCCTCGCAACTAAATAAAGTGACAGCTGAAGTTCGTTCCGTGTTGCCTAACTTATTCCACCGCTCTACAACACTGGCGACGAGGGCGGGATACCGATAAGAGGCAACCGGGCAAAGAATCGCTGAGCAAGTCACTACAAAAAGAGCTGAAGCCACTACAAAAAGAGCCGAAGCCACTACAAAAAGAGCCGGAGCTGCTACTGAGCCGAACGGCATTTTGACAGTTGCTGTCACTATTCGCGAGCGTGAATTTCAAATTCCCTCAACAGATCCAGCATCACTGACTCGAGATGACTTCGAACCCTCCATTCCCGCCTTTCAGACCGACAGCGGAAACATGGGAGTCCTACAGAAACCGGTTTGACTGTTTCCTTGATGCCATAGACCTTGGTGACGTTTCCGACCATAGGAAAAAATCTTACTTTTTAAGTTTTTGCGGAGCCGCAGTGTTTGATACTGCTACGGCATTAGTGGCTCCATGTTCTATTAAGACTGTCCCATGGGGAGAATTACAGGAATTTCTTTCTAACCACTATTCCCCTAAGCCTTCCCAAATTGCTAGGCGTCATGCTTTCAGGAGACGGGTTCAGGCTGAGGGAGAGACTATTAGTGATTACATGGCTGCTCTACGAACAGCTGCTT
>JANHFN010002384.1:6427-21018 GCA_032468175.1 Toxicocalamus goodenoughensis | reverse complement strand
TCTTGTGCGTTTGAAGTCTTCCTAGCCAACTTAGGAATAAGGCACGCACTTACAGCTCCTTTTCATCCTGCCAGTAACGGCCTGGCTGAAAGAGCAGTCAGATCAGTCAAGGAGGCCCTGGAAAGATTTGGGCCAATAGATTGGCACTCTAGGCTTGCCAAGTATCTCCTGACCCAGCACACAACTCCCTGTGCCACTACCAATAGGTCTCCCGCTGAGCTCCTCATGGGTAGGCGCCTGAGGACCACCCTAGACAGACTTCATCCGCATTATGCCCCAGTCACACCTCTAGGGTCAAGAAGCCTGCCAAGGGAATTTGCTAAGGGTGACCAGGTCTATGCCCAGAACTATGCAGGGCACCCCTTGTGGATGCCAGGGCAAATTGTGGCAGTAACTGGTCCTAAGTCTTACAGGATCCAACTGCAAGACGGGCGCATGTGGCGCCACCATATTGACCAGCTTAGACAACGCTGGAGCATGGCAACTGAAGGTCCTCTAGATGAGCCCTCAGCACCAAAGATAATTCTCGCTGAGCCAGAGGGAATGCAAACCTACCAGGACTGCCATCCGATCCTTGTCCAGCGATGCCAGTGTCACCGGAGCCAGAAATCACCCAGCATGCAGAGAAGTTCCCTCCAGCAGCCGTTCCTGAAGGACCCAGATGATCTGGCCGCCTGTGCAAGCGCCCAAGCTACCTACAAGACTACGCATGCTCCATACTAGGGGAAAGGAGTGTAGCGTGCTGAGACTGACTAAACTAAGTCTTCACTCCGGTCCGCACTTTCGGCGGGAAGCCGGAGCACTCCCATTGGCTGATGCCGTTTGATATCCGGCTATAAAAGGGAGATGTCAGACGGCATCAGCTGTTGTCTGCCAGCTTGCTACCTTGTTAGCAAAGGCAGCCGCGCAACCCGCCTCGCAACTAAATAAAGTGACAGCTGAAGTTCATTCCATGTTGCCTCGCTTATTCCGCTGCTCTACAACACTAGGAAAGAAAAATGGATTGGGTGGAATATGCTTTTGTGTAGATGACCATTTGAACCCAAAATTGCATAGCTCTTTGTACTTCTTTTGCCTGATACCTTCTCATTTTCTAAAAATAATAATCAGAAATCAATTGCACAGTGCTGAGTGTAATATGTAGTTTGGATCTTCTTGATTTAGGTCAAGTAATAAAACCTGATGAGTGCAGAGTTTTAATCCAGCACTCTGTTTCTGTGTCTGTGCATGTACATACATAAGAGTCCTGGGAAGAGAAAATAAGGGCCATCAGATATGACTTCTGTGAGATTTTCTCTCTCTCTCTACAGCACAACATTGCAACATCTGTCAGTTGGACAAATAGTGTCTTTCAAGTAGTGTAGGATTTGGATGGTTGGGGATTACCCTTGTCATTTGGTGCAGAGGGGAGAGGCCACAATGGATAGGGTAGTAGCATAAAAAGGGTAGGACAAATTTCTCTATGTTTGAGGCAGGATCCGAGGGGTTTCCTATGTTTTTACAATTCTGTCAAGCCTGTTGTAGGAGCTGCATACAACTTTTGCTGGCAGAATGGCAGAAAAGCATGACACAAATTTTCTCCACAGATGGCTCTGAAAAATCTGGGAAATGCTTTGGATCTCTGGTTGCCCATTCTGGCTTTTGAAGAGGCCAAAGAACTACAAAATTGTGAAAGGTACTAGAATTTCCAACATTTTCTCCTTGTGTGGGCATAGATGTGATATTAAAGAGTGTCTATTGCTTAGGGAACTGAAGAAAGTTATCTTCTCTGTGGCTGACGCTTTATGAAAGCAAGTAATGCTGCTTTCCAATCCCAGCCACTCAATTGAAGGGTCCCACCAGACCTGCTACATCTGGAAACATCGATACAGGCAGCAGCATTGAAGCCCATGAACAATTTCACAGTTCCAAGAATACTCCAGGGACAAGCCCGTAACCTTGCACTGGAAAGTAAAACACCATTTCCTTTAATGCTTATGCATGGCTTCTTTAGAAAAATGTATGAACTGATGCCATGGAATATACTTGGAAACCATCTCTTCCTGGTTGAGTCCTCCTTGATGGAAAATGATGGGGCCAAGTAACTGCAATTAAAATGAGAACTGACATTTCTATGCATCCCAATACTTTTTTAGTGCTTTGTGACACAATTGCACATCAACAAGCCCCGCATGCTTGATTTCACAATGAAGTCCCTGTGTTTTCTTTTATTAGTTCAGCTGGAAATCTTTGAACTTGAAAGGAACCCTACCCTCTTGGGTAACATCAATGCATTTAAATTAGCTTGAGATGGGGAATGAAAATGGAACCTTTTGCTCTCCTATTCTCTTTGGTATTTTTAGCATTTAATTTGTTAGCATGTGTTGCTGCTGCGTCTGGAGGTAGAAAAGGGCTCATCGTCATGGCAACACAAGCCTCCCATTTATTTACAAGGAGAGCTGAGGGCTCTTTGCAACTGCTGCCAAGCCCTTTAACCTATAGATAAAGCAGGAGCTGGCCTAGTGAAGTGTTGGTGACCTTAGCTTGGGACAGACATTGTATCTGACACAGTGTTCGATCTGAGTAAATGGCAGCGTGAGGACAGATGAATTAGTTTATTTTCAAGAATTCCCCACGCATCTACTCAGCCTCAAACTCTCAATGTTCAGCAAGAAGCCCAAAGGAACACCATTATAAAAAGTAACTGGCAGTCATAAGAGGACATCTATTTGGTCATTTGTGTGTGTGTATTCTGAGTACATCAATCACAGAAATTATTATTATTACTACCTAATTACTTATTAAATTTGTATGCCATCTCACTGTTGCAGTGGCTTACAAAATGATAAAAAGGTAAAAAGTGTACTACAAAAAAAAGAAACTAAAAACCAAGAGGATAGATAACATAGGAGTGGGGATATTCTCTCAGCCATCTCCATCAACCATCCCATCAGGGCCTCAGGCTGGCCAATATAGCCAGTTTTAAGGCTCTTCCAGAAGGCCAGGAGAGTGGCAGCTGACCTAAACTCCAGCTGGGGAATATTTCAGTAGATGGGCTCTTGAGTAAGCATCTTCTGCTGGAATGAGTAGAATGAGCCAATCCCATAGAGGTGAAATGGCTCCTCAGATACCCTGGACTTGCCCTAAAGCAACTGTGAGCCCTTTATAACATGTGGACTTCAACTCCCAGAATTCCTGACCCAGCATAGCAATAGTACTTAGACTTATATACTGTTTCACAGTGCTTTATAGCCCTCTCTAAGTGGTTTACAGAGTCAGCATATTTCCCCCAACAATCCGGGTCCTCATTTTACTGACTTCCGAAGTATGAAAGGCTGAGTCAACCTTGAGCCACTCAGGATCTAACTTCTGGAGCAAGCACGGAGTTAGCCTGCATTATTGCATTCTAATCACTGAGCCATCGCAGCTCTCATGGATGGATAGGATACCATTAATAAGAATGTCACAAAGATTTGGGACATTTTTTGAGATAACCATGATCTGGATGATTGAGAATCTCCACAGTCATTAGTAACAATGGATTCATTTTCCCAAATTGCCTGAGAATTGGGTTTCTACAATGCAATGTACCCAGCTGGTTTTTTTTGTGGTTAGCTGTAAATTTATGATTTCCCCCCCTAAAAACATGACTGTACTGACTCTAAACAATGCTTTTGAACTAGATATTTTATCCCCCTATTTAGCTCTATTTATGCTCCTGATTTAGCAATAGCTGCTAAATATACTGCTTTATATACTGCTTCACAGTACTTTACAGCCCTCTAAGTGGTTTACAATCTTAGTCCTCATTTTACCCACCTCTTTAGGATGGAAGACTGAGTCAATCTTGAGCCTGGTGAGATTTGAACTGCCAGCAGTCAGCAGAAATAGCCTGCAGTACTGTATTCTAACCATTGTACCACCATGTCTCTTAAGGATTTATTTTGCTCTTGAATATTCATTCTTCAGTACGCCTAATGATACACACTCCTAATCTATTTACCCACTTGATGACTCAATAGTTTCTTCCTGAGAAAAGATCTGGACCTTTAAGCAAAGCAGATATAACTATTGTTTATTTGGGTGTTCATTTCTCTGTAACTAGAGAAAAATCTCAGGAAAGCAATTCTAATTTGTAATTATATAATCCCTCAAGACTAGGGTACATAAACACAAATACACACACACAGCAGAAATGTGACCCAGCTGCTTCTTTTTAATTTTATGGCCTTATGGTGTTGTCTTAATCTTGTTCCTAGTCCATGAATGATGCAGCCTTATGACCTCCTTAAATATACTGGCATTTAAGTAGGAGGAATATTTTCCCCCTTATTTGGATTTCTTCAAGAAAAGACGGAAGAAGTATAAAATGTGTTAGGCTTTGTCATCCATTTTCTTTCAGGAAAGTTAGATAACTGTAATGCTTTGAAAGAGAGGCAGTAGAAGTGGTTTACGGATCAGCAAGAGCTTTCTCCTGTCTCAAGACCCAGTGATATGATAGCAGAACAGTTGTGAATGAAGAAAATATGTATTTCTCATATATAATCTTCTTCTGCACCAACTAGAGTCATATTTAAATTAGGTGACCAATGGATGAAAACAAAGCATTTATTTTCTGTACAATTTTGCTGTTATCACTGGTCGTTTCATTGTTTGCAATCCAAATATGAGAGTATTATCATTTGCCCTTTCAGATTTTCTATTACTGGTGGTTTGATTCTTCATTGGAAAAAAAAAAGCTTTATGCTATCCCTTACATTTTGCTGATTTTATTTTGTTTACTTCCTATCTTTGAAGTTCTTGCTATTCTTTTCCTGTGTGTTTTCCAGATCTTTTCTGAAAATATGTCAGAGCACAATATAAAACTGTACTTGAATGAATGGCAACTGGGAAGGCTTAACAAAAATGCACGCGTCTGGTTAAATGGAAACATTTGTCACAAAACATTATACTTTATAAATGAAATGTGACATTTTCTGTCCACAGTGCTTTGAGTGTATGGACGATAAGGAAAACAGGATTTCCAGATCTATAGTCCCTCAGCTTTCTTCTTGACAGCCAGGCACTAAGAAGTTTATAAGGAGCCAGAACCAGTCAGATAGAATTAATTACCTTTTACTTCAGGTAATCTGATATTTCAAATTCAGCATGTAACCTTTAGAGTCTGAATTCCAGTGCAAAGCATGAAACTATGTGTTTTAATTTGATATGTGTGCACACTTACACACAGAGATGCTCTGATAATGCCAGAATAGAGTCCAAGAGATAAACTTCTGCATCAAATAAATTGACTTTAGGCCTTTTAACTTAGAATCTCTTTTGTACTTGCCCTCCACTGCATTGGAGAATATCAGTGGTAAATCACTGAGAAACAGCAGCATGATTTCCCATTGTTTCTCAAAGGAAAATAATAGAAGTTGGCAAGCTTCTGTCTAGACTGACTTTATTTTGATGAAGGCATTGGTTGCATAAGACTGCTTTAAATTCTACCCTGCCATGTATTCAAAGAATGGAACTTTACATAATAAGTTTATCATAAACTTAGTCATGACTTACAGCAGATTCATTGAAATTTGTCAGAATTAGTTATAACTCGTATGAATCATATATCGACAGGACAACTCAGGATGACTAAGTCTGGTTACAAGCACTATGCATTTTAAAGAAAAGAGTGATTTGGCACAAAAGGAATAGTTAGTGAAACTTTACTGTAATTTACGATGAAATTAATGGACCTAGAAGTTTTTCTCCTGTCATTTCAGGCACTGAATTTAATTATTTATCTTAAATGTACTGTTATGGTAAACATGAAACAACACTGGAGTACAAGTACTGTGCTTCCAGCTGTCTTTTTAATGATTGTTTATTTCTCTTTTACAATGTTATTTTAATCAATGCAATGACTTTCAAAATTCATCATATATTTGAGGAATACGCATACATTCACACAATTTCAAAACAAAACAAAAATCTAGGGTTGTGAATTATTCTTTTCAAATTTACTGCCAAAGGAGAGGACTCATCAAAATTTCAGACTTGAAATTTGCAGAATACCTGATCATTTCTGCTTGTCAGTGTGATGCATAATAGGTTAAAATAGAATTCCTCAGCTTTATGAATTTTTTGTATGGACCCAGGATAAGAAATGATAAAAGGAGCAAATGAACCAAAGAGAGAGCTGGTTAGAATTTAAATTAAAAGATAAATAGCTTGTTTGATAAATTATGTCTTGGCTTCCTGGGAGGAAAAGTTTGATTCTTTCATAAATGATGACACACTGCTCAATATAAACTTTTCTGAAGGCACTTTGCCTACCTAATTACTAGCTAATGAACAGAAAGAATCTTGCATGATGCGAATGTTAATGAGAAAATATAAGTGTGGCACCTACTTCCCTATCCTACACTTGTCAGTCAGGAAATAGGTATGATCAGTGTATCTGTCTAATTAGTGTCAATGTTATTTTCCATGCTACAAGGATAGCCCTGATGGGAAGAAATTCATATTTCCATGGGAGGCTGGGAAGGGACAGGTGCAATTTTCCAACTTCCAATTGGGGATCCAGGGCCTTGAATGAGCAATAGAATGTTAATGGATTTTCCCCTGCAGTGGAGAGCAAGGCCTAAGGGCAGATTTGTTTCATGTGTTTCCACTGAGAACAATCTAAATTATCACTTTGGTTACACAGAGCTCTCTCATGCATAACATAATCAGTTAGAACATTTTGGCTTCACCTTTACTTCAAACATTATTTTTTCATGAACCTTTGGCCCACACAAAATTCCCAAGATGTAGCCTTACATTTCTGTTTCAAACCAGTCTTAAAACCCATATTCTCTATCAATTTTGTTATTTCCCCCCAACTGATCTAAACTTGATTCATCAGTTTTCACCTCTTTCTGCAAGTAATGAACCTATAGCAGATAGAAGAATGAAAGAAAAAAAGAGGCATATTTTAAAATCTGGCTTTTTATTCTTTTGTTGCTATTGTTTGATTCATTCTCTCTCTCTCTCTCTCCATATGCATGTAGATGGATGGATTTATTTCTATTAATATTAAAAAGAAGGCACTTCAATGAAACCTGCTTCAGTGTAATGGTGCTGAAATCAGGAGCAGATTGGATAGGAAAAAAATAATTAAGTTTTAAAAGGGACATTTATTCTGTACTTCTTGTTGCTTCCATTATTCTTAATCAGTAAGTCAATGTGTTTCTTATATTTAGTACTGCAAACCAATTACCACGTTCAGCAATTGTTTAAAATTATGTTTTTTTCTATTAAGAGCACAATACAGAGCAGTGAAATAAAACAACCCTAAAATAACACATTTCTTTCTCTTGCATATTATTGGGACATAATCTTAAAAAAAATAAACATGGAAAGGTGGTCCATTTGCTCTCTTTAGCTTTTTCCTCTCTTGAATTACAGCTTTCTTCTTTCCACTCACAGAAGGCATGGAGAGCTAGGAGTTAATTGTTTTGTTGCCTGCTCATTCCTCTGTTTCTTTTCTGTCTTTTCAATCATTAGGTTGCTCTCAGAACTAGAATAGGCATCCTCTTAACAGGTGAGAAGGTGAGTCTTAACAGGTAAGTCATAATGGGAAGTGAGTGATGCAAAAGGTTCATTAGGTGTCATATTCTGGATACAGTAATCTTCCCTGGGCCTAGAAAGCAGGACTAATATTTGGATAGGGGAGCACGTGGAAATTCTATTTTTTGTGCTGTACAGACATTCCCTGCCACAATTCTTTTCCAGAAACATTTGCATAGGTTGATTTTTGTGGACCCTCTGTGAAATGCCATCAATATGAGGCAATTACAACCAGTGTCCTTGCACTTCTTTCCATAAAGTTGGGTTGGGTCTTATGCAATCTGAGCACTCTATGTATGAAAGTATGAATGAGCACTCACAAAAAAGAGTATCTGAGATCCATTCCAAACAAGTCACAAAGGTAGAAGGAAACGGCATGGACACAGTCATCAGGAGACAAGTTCAATTTGAAGGCAACGTTTCCTTTATATGCAACTAAGTATTAAACAAAAGAAATGAAAGCCTTCAAACTATTTCCAAAAATTCACCAAATTAAAGATGATACACATGGGAAGGATGTTTGCTTATGCTGGAGCATAGGGATCAGAGCAAGAGAGAAGGAAGTGAAACTAGACATGGACATATTAGCAAACTTTCAGAAGACCCTCTGACTGAGCTATGCAATTGGATCACACATTGCAACAAGCTATGATTTGCTTGCCCATGTTTTGCAAACAATAATCAAACAACTTTGTAATTCATTAAATAATAAAACTTGGTTCACAAAACACACAATATTAATCATATTATGGCTTAATGTGATATCTAAACCCAAACCTGACAAAGAAGGTTAGCCCATTGGAGGGGCTGTATGTGCTTTTAAGGCCCAATTATGTAATTGGTGAGAATTACTAGGAATTCGTCCTTGAAATCAGAAGAAATTCGAAGAGTCTCATGCTCAGAATTGGATGGCATGATCTTCTGGAGTAAAGAAACCAATACCCCTTCATCACAGCAAGACTGAGGCTGACTTTCAAAATCAGAGCTTATTATAAAATTCGCCAGAGGAAAGTACAATTATAGGATTGTCAATTGCACAGTACTGTATGTCTAAACCAGTGACACTGTATACATGGATGCATGAATCCTGACACATCTGAGCAAATACTCTTAAAAGAGCTATGTTTTATTTCCATGAACTTCAAGGGGAAGTCTGCCTTCTTTCTGCAGCATGGAATCCTGCTTCTTGGCTTATAACAGCTAATTGTTACAAGAAAGCTTTATTTCTCTTACATGTTCCCTGAGATGTTAAGCATCTCAATCATGGAATCTCAGAGTGTAGGTGCTGGTATTCTTCAATGCCCACCCCACAATCATAGTTGTTTGGAAAAGTTGCACAGATACAGAAGGTTTCGAATATAATTTCCATATAATGATAGGGTAGGATATTAACTAAGATATTAGTTTTCACTCTGCCTCCAAAGCAAGGTGTTTAAAAATAAAACATTTCTATTCCTGCCTATAAACAGTTTCTCCGGTGATTCAGAACATTCTAATAAGGCTGACATGGGGGAAACAAAATCTCAGTTAAGACTGCTGGGTGAAGAGAAGGTGAACATTTAGGCTTGCTTCATTTGAGTTGTCAATTTGGAGGGAGACAATTTTGTCAATGGGTGTGTGTTTACATTTGTATAAAAAATGTGTGAAAGTGTATGTGTCCAATTTCCCTTCTATTCCATTAGCCTTCCCCACTAAAACCCCTCTCGGGTTATACAGGGAAGTCAAAAACAGGTCAATCCAGGGGACTGCATTAATAAAGCACAGCTAGAAATTGCCCCTTATTTTTAAAGTTATTGACAGGAAGGATGTCAACATTATATGAGTTTTTAGTGTCCTATTGATCTTGTACTTGCAGTTCACACTGGGCACATCCTCTTCATCAGACATTTAGCAGTCAAATCAATGTAATATATAGCATGTTGTAGCTTGTACCTTCAAAGTCATAGCTAGAGTGTAGAAATACTATGGATGAGTAGAACATGATTGAGATCATCTCAATTGGGTTCAGTTTGGAAATTTTGACAATGAGTATTTTCCCCCCCTGTTCCTGTTCACAGTTAAAATGATGGCATAGCTGAAAGCTACCTGGATTAAGTTCAGTTCTTTGACAGAGAATCTATATTATCTTTTTTGTGTGCTAAATGTGAGAACTTAAGTAAATGGAATTAAACCAAATATGAAACTTTATTCAAGAGCAGAGAGGTGCTATCTGTGCAATGGGAAAGATAAATTCTGTAATGCTTCCTTCCTTTATCAATAAACGTCTCAAGTGATGAAAAACTCATGGGATGCCAAAACAAGCTGAAGAGCAAAGGAACTGCAAGATCGGAAAAGTGAAATGTCCTTGATTTCTCATTTTCTTTTTTAAACATATGCTTGGAAGTCAAGATGGGCAGAAAAGAAAACATTTGGAGTGACAGCATATTCAACTTAATGGTTTCTCTTTGAGTTTTATTTTTATTTTTGAACTTCAGAAATAAATTGTTACTTTAACCCATTTGCAAATTTGCCAGAGGAGGGTGGTCACTGATGCTGCCTAAAAGGAAAATTGGTTTGATTCAAGCAGATCCCCCTTATGCAAAGATATGACTGAATTCTCACACCGCATTATTAGGTTGCATTTAGTGGAGCATTTTGTACGAACCCACTAAGACTGCTTTATAGATAGCAATTTAATGAGACTTAAAAATGTTTGGGTGAAGTCACCCAATTGGAAAATAATGTTTGAATAATACATGGTTTAGTAAGAGACTGCTTACAGATCTACTTTTAACATATTAGCTCTCATAGTTCTTACTTAGATGAGGACTTCAAGGTAATTTTAGAATGCATTTTTTTAAATCAAGAGTTGATAAGGGTTGATAGAAACAGGACAAAAACATTTGGAGGATCATTCCTATTTAGGGGATCAACTACATTACCCCTGTCAGAAATTAGTGAACTAAAACAAATCTTTACTTATGTGAGATATTTACAGAAGCAACCTCTGACCCAGTTATTTCTCTAGTAAAGTTGATTTCTAGCTGCATAGCTGTTACCTTCCACTCAGTATTTTACTGTTGAAAAGAGTTTCTCTTTTTCATTTACACTAGGCAGATTTGTTTGTGAGCTGGCTTCACTTCTGATATTACTGAGATTTAGCTGGGGACACGAATATTTAACACCTATCAATTGGATTGTCACTTTAAAATGACAAGAAAAGTAGGACCTTCTTTCTTCGTTTTTTTTCTGTCAGCTCTGAAAGCAAAGGGAATTTCTCAGGTTTCAAGGTCAGGCTGACAAGTGTTTACTACAAGGATGTGTGTTAGCTAACTGTTTTGCAGCTTGCATATAAATAGTTGGAAGATCTAACAAGTCCTTTAACAAAAATGCTCTTTTAAAAGAGACATTTTAAAAACAGTGTTAAGTATAGAACTGGCATATGTGGGGGAAGAGAGCTGCTTAACTCCTTCTGGTTTGCCATTTTTCTTTTAATGTCATTTTGTCCCAAAATTACTTTCCCATCTATCAGAAGGGAAATCACCAGAATTCGTGATGCCTCAAGCTTCAGTGTGGCTGATGAGATAAAGAGAAATAAAATGTATTCTTAAATTCAGTGACTAAAAAAGTAAATAAAAATTAAACACAACAAATTATACAAAGCCTGGATCATATGATCCATTCCAAAGTTGTTCTTAAAAGATCATATATGCTCTGTCAGATTTTTTTAAAAAAAACATTGATACAGACATATAGACTATATAGACAATCACATATCTGTGGTCTGCAGCCTCCACCACTCCTCATAGTTGGCTGTTCTGACTGGAGTCAAAAATTTCCAACAATTAGTTTCATTGAATATATCTAAATGTTAGCATTAAAAGACAGGGATAAATTTCATTTTGTCCTCTTTTTTTATACCACATATCATTTTATAGCCACTATCATGTCCTTTAGAGAATATTATAAGCTAATCATGGTTTTTGTGAATGTATAGTACACAGATATATTCTAAACTGCCAATTTCCCTTTTCATTCTCTAACAGTGATAGAGGAATGATACAAAACACCATGGAGGAGGCCTATCAGAAAAGAGTCTAAAGCAGGGCTGTCAAAGTCATGGTGTCACAGTGGTGTCATGTGATGTATCTGGACTTTCTCCCCCTTTGCTAAACTGGCTGTGGGTGTGGACAGCACATGCACATCCAGCCTGTGGGTCGGGAGTTTGACAGCCCTGCTCTAAAGGTTGCAATCTAGCTTTCATGAAAGCTGACTTCTGTTGCTTGAATTTGTGAACCAGAAAGCTTTATAAAAAGAATGTCATCCTCCCACTTTTTGCAACCAACCCACCAACCCATTCCATCACTTCCTGAACTGTCCATGGAAGACAATTGATAAAAATGTTTTTGTCTGAGCTGCCTTTTTGGGTTTCCTTTAAAGAAATTTTGTCTGCCAAGAAGAAAAAGGGAGGGGATAATAAAAAAGACCCTGCTTGGCTCTGAATTTTTTCTTAATGAAAGGAAGTATTACATCTGAGAGGAGTAGTATTTTGACTACTCGTGGAGAGGTTCCATTTACCAGATCAGGTTCCATTTACCTGATCAGGTAAATTTTGATCAGGACAAAATTCTGGAGAAATCTGTTTCTGTGTCTGTTTCTGGGAAGCAGGAAGGTTTGCACAAAATAACTTAATGGAAAACAAGGTACCCATTCACCAAAACATTTTCTCTACATGTCCTACCTTCCCTTCTGTAGAAAACGCCTTCCTATCCCTTCTTCTGTTTGTCTGTGCTTCTAACAAAGCATTGGGAAGTTATATATCATTTTTATTTTCTAACTTATAGGGCTCATTTGTACCCTGTAAACATTTTTGGAACTAAATGGGATGCTGGAGATCGATAATTTGCCAAATTTCAATTAATTTTTGTTTTCAATGTAGATGTGGAAAAGATGAGTGAGCATCAAAAGAGTCATTCATGAGCATGTAGGTTGAGCATGTAGCATTCATTCATGTAGGTTGTCATAAAGGAAAAATCATTTTAATGCCAGATAGAAGCTTCCCATGCTGTTGCATTAGGGATGGAGCCAACTGAGGGATTGGAATATAAGACATTGCCCAATGCTCAGCTGCTCAAAAAAGACATTGGTTATACCTGGCTAGAAAATGCATCAACTGCAGTGGGATTTGATAACATTCATGTTCCACAGATAGAGGTGTCTGGGGAGGTAAAAAAGTTGAGTTGGCAGCTGCAATCAAGTGACTTTTTAATGTACACTGTATCTAAAAAGGGATGGGGTATGAATCAAATGACTACCCTACAAACACACTGATTCACAGATGCCCATTGGTGATCCCAGAAAGAGTAACCGAAAGCTCCAGACCTCAACAGTGAAAATATCTGATGCCGAATGTGAACAATAAGAAAACTTGGAACAGTGAATTTAAATAGAAGTGGAATTTTATCGGCACAGCAATTCATTTATTCAACCCAAAGGGGCTGGTCCTGCAGAGAGTGTGACATTATGGTTAAAAATAACAGAAACTTGTTAAACAATGAATGCTTGTTTTCAGCTCACAAGATACTTTTCATTTGGGGTTCTACAAGGTTTCTTAAAGTTCATTGGTAACAGAGGGTGTCTCCATCATTTTGCAATCAATATACTAGTAAATGTATGTCACAGCACCATCTGGTGACTCCTCGTAGAGAAACACAATATAAAGGGAAGTATGTAGGCAAAAATCCTCATAGGCATTGAAGTAAAAGAGGATGTGCAAGGTAGCAATAAAATGAGGTTTCTTTTCAGAGCTACAAACCATTATTGCAACTCAATGGGTGATTTTCAGTCAGATTTAGATATTGTTAGGGCCCATGGTGTTTCAAACTGAGACCTTATTTACATTCTGAATTGGGATGGCACGGTCTTTAGAATGGTGTTAGATTCTAGCTTCTATCAGTTCTAGCCAGCATAGCCAATTAGGATGGGAGTTATAATCCAGAGATTGGGAAAGATATGGGTTTCATATTCTTGTTCTCAGAGTATTTAACATTGCTGCAGGGAAAACTCCAGGAGGTAACATGGTCAATAAACATATAGCCAAACAACAAATAGTCACTTACTCAAGGAACTGTTTTAATGGCATTGTAGATTTTCAGCAGCCAATTTAGAATACTAGGTAAGAGAACATTTCAAGTCTTCATTCTTGTCCAAGTCAAGGTAAGGTGCCCACCAGTATATTTTTTCTCACCCTCCCCGACCCGAGAAAAGGAATGCATAGTTTGGACCTGACTTTCTTCTATCTGGCATTATGATGATTTATCCATGAGGCTGAACTTAAGGATACCAAATGAATGCAAATGAAGAGCTTCCAGCATTTAGGATAAGAAAATATTTCAGAGATAGCAAGTCAGTCTTGTCTTTTTCTTTTTAGCAATGTACAGAAAATTCCCATCATTTTCCTTTCAGTTTTCCGAGGAGAGAGGAACTGTTTTCTCTCTGTCTCTCTCCCCTCCCTGATATCTGTTTTTTTGGTGCTAGGAAGAAGATAGAAATGGTGGGAAAACCTGGGGTCTATGTGAATGGAATATCCGTCTGGAAGGCAAAGGCCATGCCACTAGAGAAGATGGACAGAGTAATCAAAATGGACCAGCTGGTAGAGCCATTTAGGTCACTGAGTCTAACCTTTTGCCCAGGGCAAGAATCCAAATTTAAACCATCCTTAAAGTTGGCTGTCTAACCTCCATTTCAAGGGGAATCTACCACCTCCATGGATGGATATTTTGGAGGGCCCATGTAATGAAAAACTTTTAAGATGTTTGGTGTAACTAATATAGGCCCTCTGATTTCCAGCATTTTCCTACATTTTTTTTTTTAAAAAATGGATTAAAATAAAGCTTTCAGAAGTCTCTATGATTCTTTGGACTTGACTATTTTATCCTAATCTATGATTAGGGGACTGGAGGCTAAAACATATAAAGAACGGTTGTTGGAATTGGGTATGTCTGGTTTAATGAAAAGAAGGACTAGGGGTAACATGATAGCAG
>JANHFN010002382.1:57794-69151 GCA_032468175.1 Toxicocalamus goodenoughensis | reverse complement strand
GCTGCTTTCAGAAAAGAAAGATGTTTTATGTTTGTGTTGTGTTTGTCTTTTGAAAACCAATAAAACTCTTTAAAAAATAAAAAATAAATATGTGCTTTGGGGATTTTAAAGTTCTTGAAGATGCCTGCTTTTATTGGGTCAGTTAGCTGGATGGTTACACCCACTTCTTTTGAGACAAAAGAGAATTCTCCCCACTTTCATAATGCTATTTAAAGTTATTTTCATTCTGATATGAAAGAGAGATGCATTACTATATGTACTGTATTTTTGTAAGGCTGTTCAAATTAATATTAAAAGTGAATCTGTTCATCTATTCACAACCCAGGAGAAATCTCTTATTTTTATTGGATTTCCCAGGGAGAGAACTGAACCTGATCACATTTGGACCGACTATTAAAAAAAATAATTAGGAGAGAATCAGTCGGATTCTTGTGAATCCAGTTCCTAAATCTATGTCCTGATAATCAGAGACTATTTATATTAAATGACATACTGAAATACTCTTCATACATTTCATACAAAACAAGTTGCCTCAACCTTCCTTTCTCATCTCTTTTAACTTTAAAGTAATTCTATTTGGTTATGCATAGCTTCCTTCTGAAGGCCTTGGTGTTATCATGAGGGAAGAACTTTATCAACAGAGGTAAAGAAAATCTTCTGTACCATTCGAATCCTCCAATGACAGATATGAGGTGTGTACATATCCTGAATACTATTCCACTTCTGGATATACACCATGCAAAATGGGAATGAGATATGTTAATTGATCATGCTCTGAAGAAAAGTTCTGTTTAACCTGATTACTTTTCCAGTATTTCTCACTTCTACTCAAGACAAACATGCCGGACTCCAGATATTATATGGCCATACAAAATTATGTGGAAAGCAAAGATAATTTTGGAATAAAATCTCTCCCTGCTCCATTAGGCACAGGAGAATTTTACTTCCAGCTGAAGAGCATCCACTGAATTTCCTGTCAGTAAAGCTGGAATTTTTGCATCTTTAAGAGGTTTAGAGAAACGTACTCTAGTCTTATCTTCAGAAAACATTCTAGCTAAATTGTTCCCCTTTGAGTAATTGCTTTGAATTTAAGAAGCATTCCCAATTTCAGCAGACTGTTCTCTGAATTTAATGACAAAGGGGAAAAAGAAATCCAGCTTTCCAACTATCTGTGCTTTTGTACAATAAATCAAGCAGATGCAAAGCACAATGACAGAAAAAGCCAGGCAAAGAACTTGTGCTAAAGGTATTCACAACAGGTGTTCTAAAATCTTTAATTCATCTGCTGTGGGTTCTAACTGAATGGCCAATTTAAAAAAAAAACACCACCCAAAGTTCACAGAAGCAGATAAAGGATGAGAGGAATAAAAACTGGTTGAATCAGTGGAAGGTATTCTAAAGACCTAGGAGGAACTGATCAACCATCACAGGGCATTTCTAAGGCTTATTAACCAGTCAAAAATGGCATCATATCTTAAACAACTGACCAATCAAAAATGGGTAGTCAGAAACTGCTAGAGCTTTGAACATGAATTAAAAAAATTCAACAGAATAAAATTTCTCTCAGATAGCATTCTGTTTAGAATGCTGCATAATTTTCCCTGGAACTCAGATCTAGTTATTTATTATGTATCACTATTCACTGGAGTGCAACTATCACCAGCGTAGCGATTCCTACTTTCACATATAACAACAACAGTCTAAATGACTTCAATATACTTTAGAGGGTTTTTTCAATTTTAATCCTGTTGTGGTTTCAAAAAGCCCTTAATAGCTGGATTGGTTCCCGGGCCTCGTTAATGTATGTATGCTTTTGTGGGAGCCATGTTATATTTGTACTGTTTATTCTAGTTCTTTTAATTCAGGCTGCCTGTGTATGTTTTAATTGTTAACTGGTTTTTTATTGTTTTGCATTTTGTAATCCACCCAGAGTTTATTGGCATGGATGACTGTAACAAATTAAATAAATTAGATGAAATTAATTTAATCAGTCCTTTGTATACTGCCTAGAGTCACTACTGTGAGGTGGGCATTTTGTAAATTGTTTAAATAAAATAAGTTCATATTTTCTGACATATATATTTAGCCTGTTCATATTTATTCAATTGGGTTCCTATGTGTATTCATCCATTTTACTCCACAAATTCAGACCACCTTTATTTGGATCTATTATATCCTTCCCCTTTATCTTAGGTTAGGTTACCAGCCTTATCATTCCTATGAGAGGAGTGAAGCTGAAATGGGAGTTGTCAGCTTATCTCATGAACAAGCATTTAGTCCAAATGGAATAAAATCTGGAAAGAAGCACATGAAGTCATTTCCAAGAGAATCCTTGTAAATGAAGATAGGAATTCATTTTACAGTTTACAACAAGGGTGTCCAACCTTGGCAACTTTAAGACTTGTGAACTTCCATTCTCAGAATTCCCCAGCCAGCATACAATTTTCTTTGCTTATGGGAAGAGCAGTGTTGGTTAGTTTTAACATATTTTGGTTAGTATGTCATGGGCACAATCAATCCTATTTTGCCCCCAAAGTGTATTCTGTATGTGTTAGGAGCTGTAATTGTTAAATATTACCTAATATGACCATACAGTGGAGTCGGCTAACAGACTTCACTCATTGGCCCAGCCACTGGCAGGAGAAATAAAGTCCCATCAGTGGCTGAAGCCTTGGACAGCGCTGGCTACAAAAGCTGGCACCTGCTGAGGCTGAGCGGCTTTTTACTTAAACTTGAAGAAAGACATCTTTACCTGTTCCTGCTGTGTCCTGCCTCTTATTCTCAAGGACCCATCTAACACTGCTGATGAGGGTGAGATCCTGAACTGTGGAGAGAACAAAGGACAGCTCGTAGGTTTTGGACACCATTTTACCAGCCATCGCAACAATCGAGACCCCGCCGATTGACATGGCACAATGCTTGACCAGCCTGGCACACTGCCTGATAGCTATTCCCTATGACCCACCAAAGGAGAAATGGTCCTCTTATATGGGCCGATTCAACCTACACCTGGAAGTCAGCTGACTCCAAGCAGCTCCCAATGCACAGAAGAAAGCATTGTTTCTGACCTACTGTGACATCGAGATCTATGAGATGGCCGATGCCTTGGTATCAGACGACATGCAGACTGTGTTCTGGGATGAATGCCAATGGGCCCTCAAGGGATATTACAGCCCCTCTCCCTCCTACCTGGCAAGCCAATATGACTTTTACACACGGAGCCAGAGAGAGGGGGAAACGATAAATGCATTCGTAGCTGATTTGTAGAGGATAGTGAAAAACTGCAGGTTCCCAGACACCGAAGGGATGATCAGAGCTCGAATCATCCTGGGAACAAAGAATCCAGCAGTCCAAAAGAAACTCTTGGCCTGAGAGGACGTCTCCTTCAAAGAGGCAGTTGATGAGTCCTCCGATAAATTGGCAGTGTGGATCAGAGGGATGGGGAAGATCCACGCAATGGCAACCGATTGCCACCCCAACCGAAGCAACTCTGCCTCCAAAGCAAGCGAGGACGACGACGGACATGCGCACAAGCTAAAGTCTGGTATGCCAGGTGGGAAGCCAGGAAGTAGAGAGTGTGGGGGTTGCGGCAGAAACACTATCTGCCAAAGATGTAAGCGCCAAGTCCACATTGCAGAGGTATGTCCAACCGACCAGCAAACAAGGCAGGGGGCATCATCCCCCATGAGGCAACATGGCTGCCAAGGGTGAGGGTGGAAGACCCCTGGTGGGAAATTCAAAAGGAGAGATGATGCCATTTTGTTTCTGGAAAGATAGGTGGCCATGAGATTATTTGTTCTCCAACTTTTAAGTTTCTCTAAAAGGTGCCATATCTATTCTGCCTTTCTTCCAAGTATACATGATGCTTTTGCTATTGATTAGTAACACTTCCTTCTGAAACACATTTTCTTTTACTGTATGTGAACCCCCTTCTATGTTTTGGATATATGTTGAGTACTTTTCTGTTTAGGCTAAGAAGCAAGATAACACTGAGTTGAATTTAACTCCTGGCAACTGGATAAACAAATGCTGCCAGTTTTACTGTAAAATTACAGCTTACTGAGAACATTCTAGTTTTTTTTAATCTCATCCCCTCATCCCCATTGTCTTCCTCTTTTATAGCCTTCTAGCCAGTGGTGCAATTCAACCGGTTCGGTGAGCGCACGCTCCGCATTTTAAAAGCCCATTTTCAGTTCTAATACTTACCTTCTACTGCAGCCCCTGTGAATAAAACAGCTGAGGCACAACAAACTGCTCTGCCGTGCAAATCAGCTGTGCTCTTAAAAAACGAAATAAAGCATAGGAAAGAGCAGAGGTGGGTGGGTGGGGCCAAATGCTCACTGGAACTACCGGTTCAACCGAAATAGTCTGAAATGGTAGAATCCCATCCCTGCTTCTAGCGTAATTCTTTCTAGTCCACCATGCATTCATATCAGATGCCAAAAGTATATGCTTGTTCATATTATTGTTCACAGTGGAACAGTTAGTCTTTATTTGGACCATGACTAAATGGCTGATCAAGAGTTCAGTGGGTAATTTATTTGTCCCTGGTCCCTTTCTATTTGATAGGGGACATATGGTTTGTTCTTTATTTTCTACAATAATCACTCTTTGAATATATAATTTTTCTACAAATATTTTGCATTCTATAATCCTGTCTGTAAAGGGATTCAATAGTCTATTTTCTATTAATCTTATTGGCTTCAATTAGATTCATTCTGTGACTATTAATATTCTTACCTTACCTATACGTTTTCTGTGATTTCTGGGATGTTTTTGAAAACATCTCTTATTTTCCTTTTTATTACTGTTATATTCTTCATTATATATCTTTCCCTGTTCTTTTTGCTTGATATTGCTTTATATCCCTGCTGTCCAAGCCTTTCATCCTTTCCTGATTATGATAGCTTATCCTGAAAGCTACTTATATACATATAAGCCCATCTCAATATTTCATCACACATGAACGCATCACAATATTCTTTCCAAAATAGCCACCTTCATTGGCTATGCGCAGACCCAGGTGAGACACGCCGATGCCTATGAGGCCAACAAGGTAATGGCCACAGTCTCCATTGAGGGCAAGCCTTGCCACCTGGAAGTCGACTCAGGGTCCTACATATCCATAATATTGTGGGATACCCTCAAAAGACTCCAACCCAAGCTGCAGCAAGACCAACTGGAACCACAGACTATCATACTAAGAGACTACCAGAGCAGCCGCATTCCTGTGCTGGGCCAGAGAACAATACACATCAAATGCAGCCAATTTCAAGGGAACCTACCACTCACCATAGTAAACCAAAATTTGCCAAGCCTAGTTGGAAGAGAATGGTCCCAGCTGCTACAGATCACCATCACTGGTGTTCACACAGCAGAAATCCCCCCCAGTGGCAGCCAACATTGCGGAACTGGAGGGGGAATTCAGTGATGTCTTTGATGACAAACTTGGCAGGTACATGGGGACTCCTTTTCATTTAATTTAGACCCCAACATCACCCCAGTTTGCCTCAAGCTGTGGTGAGTTCCATTTGCTTTCCAGCCCAAAGTTGAAGAGCAACTAGATAAATTAATTGCCAAAGGGGTCCTTGAGCCAGTAGACCATGCCAAATGGGAGACCCTGATTGTCATCCTAGTTAAACCAGATGGGTCTATCAGAATTTGTGCTGACTATAATACAACCCTGAATAAGGCCCTCCAACAAAGGGCCTACCCCATGCATGTAGTACAGCACCTACTGCACTCCCTGGGCAGAGGGACGATATTCGCCAAATTAGATCTGGCCCAGGCCTATCAGCAACTGCCCGTTGATGAGGCAACAGCTGAGGCACAGACCATCGTCACTCACTGGGACACTTTTAAATGTAAGTGACTGCAGTTCGGAGTAAGCATAGCCCCCGGCCTGTTCCAGAGAATTATGGAAAGGCTGCTGCACAATATCCCAGGGGCAATACCCTACTTCGATGATGTGATCATCTTGGCCAGTAACCAAGAACAACTAATGGAGTGGTTAAGGACAGTACTGGGGAGATTCCAAGAAGCGAGGAATAGATGCCACATAGCTGTTCCCCAAATGGAATTTCTGGGCTTCCTGATAGATGCAGCAGGTATCTGACCCACCAACAGGAAGCTGAAAGCAATACGGGAAGCCTCCATTCCCCAAAACAAAGTGGAACTGCAAGCCTTCCTGGGGTTGCTCAACTTTTATAATGTCTTTCTACCACAGAAAGCAACAATCACAGAACTGCTCCATAGACTGCTCGATAAGATCACCAGCTGGACCTGGGGACAACCCGAGGCCAACGCATTAAAAAAAATAAAAAACGTCCTGTCATCCAACATGCAATATAGCGAGACACTGCCATTGACACTCACATGCAATGCCTCCTCCTGTGGAATTGGAGCAGTCCTCAGCCACAAACTACCCAATAGGACAGAAGCACCCATCGCATATTTTTCAAAAACACTATCCAAAACATAAAGGAACTATAGTCAAATTGACAAGAAAGTGCTTGCTGCGGTAGCAGGGGTCAAATGCTTCCATGAATATCTGTATGGAAGACATTTTGACTTCATCACTGACCATAAACCACTGCTGGGCATCCTGGCAGGAGATAGACCCACACTGAACATCCTATCACCCAGGATGTTAAGATGGACTATGTTCATGGCCGCTTATAGCTACTGTCTAATTCACCAACCAGGAAAAGACATTGCAAATGCCAACACATTGAGCCGCTGCCCCCTTCTGGATATCGTTGAAGACCCAGCACCCTCAATCACAGTACTCCTAGTAGAAGAAATGCAGCCCAGACTGATGATATCTGCAGAAATCGTCAGACTCATGACACGTGACAAAACCATGGCACGGATTTCGAACTGGCTGTGGAGGGGAGGGCCGGAATCCATAGAAGGGGACGAGTTCAAAGCATATAAACACAGGCAGGCTGAGTTATCCAGATTCAACGGCTGTATATTATGGGGAGAGAGAGTGGTCATCCCTCCCCCACTAAGAAACAAAGTCTTCACAGTACTACATGAGGGCCACCCAGGGATAGTCTGCATGAAGGCCCTAGCCAGAAGCTATGTGTGGTGGCCAGGGCTGGACAAGGAAATAGAGACCTGGGTCACCACCTGCACTCCCTATCAAGAGACCTGGCCAGCCCCCCCAGTAGCCAACCCGAGGAAGTGGGAGACACCTACAGCCCCATGGGCCAGCGTACACGTTGACTTCACTGGGCCCTGCCAAGGGCAAACATTCCTCATAGTGGTTGATGTGTACTCCAAATGGCTAGAGGTAATCAGAATGACTTCTGCCACCACCGAAGCAACCATAAGAGCCCTTCGGAAACTGTTCTCTACCCATGGGCTACCGGACATCCTTGTCCCAGATAATGGCCCCCAGTTTACATCACAACCATTTGAGGGTTCCCTACCTGGACTAGGAATCAGACATGCACTCTCAGCACCTGCACATCCGAGCACGAACAGGCAAGTTGAGAGGATGGTCCGAACGACCAAGGAAACCCTCAGGAGAATGGGCAAAGGGGACTGGCAGGAAAGGATTGACAGAATGCTACTAGCTCAACACATTCAACAACACACTGCAGCCCAGCACAACTGTTAATGGGCCGAAAGCTATGATCAACGCTAGACAGAGTACACCCGAACTACAGTCCCGAAACTCCAATAGACTCCACCGGGAAGTGTAGGAATTTTCCATAGGGGACCCGGTCTACGCACACAATTACACAGGCGGACCTATTTGGGTACCCCCCAAAGTCACTGCAATCACTGGACCCAGATCCTATCAAGTCGAGACTGAGGAAGGAAAATACTGGGAAAGACACATCAACCAAATCAGAGGCCAAATCCCAACTGCAGACAACCGACCAGAAAGCCAACACGAGCAAGTTAAATGGCCCCTAGCAGAGACCCCTACATACAGAACCCAGAACAAGGACTGACGGGCTAGCCCCAAACCCGAACAGAACACAGGGACAGTTACCTTGTGAAGAGGAAGTCCCACGAAGTACGTCTGAGGCATCAGGCTCAACGGTCCCTGCCATGCCACTAGATGACTTTGAGATGCTTCCACAGGCAGGGACCGGAGTGGCAGTGGACCCAACCACTCGAGCCACTGCCCCAGGAACGAGTGAAGTGCGCAGGTCCAATCACACCACTCAAAGCCCCGCCTACCTATGCGATTACATGAGGTAGGCTGACGCTGATTGGATGGACTCTAACTAGGAGGGGAGGTGTTAAATATTACCTAATATAGCCATAGAGTGGAGTCGGCTAACAGACTCCAGTCAATGGCCCAGCCACTGGCAGGAGAAATAAAGTCCTGTCAGTGGCTGAAGCCTTGGACAGCGCCGGCTACAAAAGCTGGCACCTGCCGTGGCTGAGCGGCTTTTTACTTAAACTCAAATAAAGACATCTTTACCTGTTCCTGCCGTATCCTGCTTCTTATTCCCGCGGACCCATCTAACACTAATCTTACAAGCCGAACACAAACACAATTATTTGTATGCCACTGACGTGGCAGTATAGCATACACAGTAAACTGACAAATATTTATAATGCAACTTATTTTTTCATAAAGAAAAATGCTTTTCAGCTATGCTTGTGTTTTTGTCTTTTTTATGAAGAAAGATATAGCATACTTAAAAATATTTTTGATAAAAACAAAATGATTTATTTTTTTTAAATGCAATTATTAATAACCTATTTATTGCTTTTTAAAAATACTGAATTACAGTGGTATATTAAAAATCCTTTTTGATTATAAATGATTTTTAAATTGTGAAAGTAGTAAGATTGTTCAAAGTTGCATATTAGATTTAAAAAAAGGTTTAAATAACTGCATTTCAAATTTTCAGCTTTTATTTTCACATTTATGGCTGTAAAAGCTTTTTCTAGGAAATAATATTTGAATCATAAGACTCTAAAAATAAATGATACTTTATACTAGGCTGCATTGAGCAGGTTATTTGGCAAAGTGACTAAAATTAAGACTATTACAGGGATGTGAAAGTGACTATTCCCTGTCTATTTCTGCAGGAATCAGTGTACTTTTATTCAAATCTGCTCCCATTTGACAAAAGGTTGTGCTATGTAACTGCAGATCGTGACTCTGAAACTGTGACACTGGAAATCAGTTAAAGGGGAAATTGTTTTTAAAAGCTGCTTGAAAATTAAATGCATTCTTTTGCCTACATTCTGTGCATTCTTAATTTCTCCCCCTAAACTCTCTGTTTTGTTTTCTTTTCATTTTCTTAATCCCAATTCTTCTTTAGACTGCTCTAAGATCCTTGGGCTTTTGCACCTCTTTGTTTTCCTGCTCCCTCCTAAAATGCTCCTGTCCTGTTGACCTTTTCCTTTTAGTTCATCTTTATTGCATCCCATAAAAATGATAAAACATGACTATTCCATTAGGTTGCAAATGAATGCCAACTATATCTTTTTTCCTCCTTCTCCTTTCCCCTTCCCATCTGGTTCTTCCCTGTCAATCTTTAAGAACTTTGAACTTTGCTTTTCTTTGAGCCTTCCTTCCTTCCTTCCTTCCGAAGAAAGTTCTCCAGTTCATTTTCCACCTGGTACAATCTTGTCAGTGTTAGGAAGAAACAGCCATGGAAACAAGCTGCCAGAAAGTGGAGCCTTTATTTCAGAAGCCAAGAGAGGGCAGTGACAAAGCACTGGAGTTCCAGGCTAGCTAATTAGCTACAGGGGTAAATACCATGATTTTTATACCTTCCTGAGCTATTTGAGATTCAAGTGGCTCTTGATGAGTTTGATGGGGCCTTTCTTGGAGTAATTTCCTTAGCCTGGTCTGAGAGGAATAGGTTAATCCTGTCTGGGGGTTTGTGTGATGAAACTCTCTAAGTGTCTTTTAATTAATTCTAACAACTCCCTCATCTTGTACAAGGAATAACAATTCCCAATTTTAGCACTCTGCACAACCTGAATTTTTGTCTGTATAAATTTGGTACTCGTGATCGATTTGGCTCATCATGATTGAGTCCTGGTTTCTTCTTTCATAGTGCTTTGGAATGGAAGAAATACAAGTCTTTTGGCAACTGAGACATTGAGGTACGTATTGGCAGAGGCAATAGAGAAGGAATCCTGCTGTGGTGGCTGTGACTGCGCCTAGGATGAGGATTTTTAGCCAATGCAGATTTGGTAACCATGAAAAAGGTTTAGATAAATCGAAAGGTGTTTTACCATATCCAATGTTCCATGTTAGTTCCTTCAGGCACCAGATGTTACTTTTGATGAGTTCTGAGATTTCAGTCAAATTGAAGCAACAAAGGCATTTGAATTCTTCACACCCATGATTGTGCCTTAATAGCAAATAATCAATGGCCGCTCAATTTTCAAGTGTTGCTCCTTTGATTTGCTTCAGCTCTCAATTTAAGACATTCATTGCCTGAGAGATTGAATTTAAACTTTTTGCCAATGCACAAGCTAGACTGTTCAGGCCTCTAGAATTGTGTACTGCAAGACCTGGTTTGATGTTGTCTGTTCAGCTTGACTTTTATACTGAGGGATATAGGGAGGCGGTTCCTCTTTAACCCAGACTTTAACAGGGTAGCCCCTTTCAATAATCCCACCTCAGCAGCATCCTATCTTCACAAGGAGGAAGGCAAGCCTCTTAAATTCACATGTAGCTGGCTTTTTTCCGTGACCAGAAATTGTGTGTACTTCATTGGGATGTCTAGTGTGAGGCCAGACTGGTTACAGCTAATGGTAGCCCCTAACTTGCACAACATGTTTCTACCCATTAGGGACAATGGGAATTGGGGGCAGACAGTAAAAGAGTAGTCTAGTGAGAAAGGGCCTATCTCCATCCTCATGTTGTTCGTGAACTCTACAGGAATAATTTTCCCTCCAACCCCTATGATGTTGTCTTGAGTTCCTGGGACTATTGGATTCTTGAAAGGGGGTTTAGAGATAAGGGATGATGTGGCTCCAGTGCACACTAGACACTCATATTCCCTTCCCCCTATAGTAACCATGTTCAGAAGCTCATTTTTGGGCCATTTCCTCAAGGGGATGGCAAGGCCATTGAAAGTGGCCTGTAACTCTGCTTTCTCTTTTTCTAGTCGTGGTATAAGGGGTCGTCCTCCACCTATTCCCATCCAGGTTTCCCAGGGTCTCTCCTTTCCCTATGTCAGAAAGGCATCCTAGGTGGGTCATAGTGTCCTTAGAATCCCTGAGAATGCCTGCCTGAAGGGTCCTTCTCTACTGCATCTATAGCAGTGTTGGCAGTTCTCTCTAAGGTTCCCCGGCTGATGGTTATGGGGGACTTCAATCTGCCTTCTGCCGGCGAGGCATCGGGGGTGGCTCGGGAGTTC
>JANHFN010002382.1:13810-24875 GCA_032468175.1 Toxicocalamus goodenoughensis | reverse complement strand
CCACAATCTCTGAAGGCAGCAGTCCACTCCCTAATGGTCCTGGCCCCTCATCTGAGTCCTCACTCTCCTCAGCCGTCAGCACCTGCTGAACATTCTTTCTCATGTTAAGCAAATAAATGCAGTTATTAAATGAATCATGTGGTTGTTAAGCAAATTGTTAAGGGGCTGCTGCAAAGAAGAGAAGGGTCAACCAATTTTCCAAAGCACCCACAGGCAGAACAAGAAGGAACGGATGGAAACTGATCAAGGAGAGACCCAACCTAGAACTAAGGAGAAATTCTGGGAGTTGAACTCCACAAGTCATTAACTTGGCAAGTTTGAAGACCCTTGCTCTAAAGAATGAAAGTGAGAACTTCTACACGGAACCCTGAAAGGTCTACTGGCAAGCTACAATCTGGGTCAGAATCTCGGTTTGATTATCTTTCTCCAGCATTACAATCATGCCTTGTTCCTCGTAGGCAGGAAAGAGGACATCATGACAACCTCTGAAGAACTGAAGCTTAGATAGCCCACTTCTACTCTGCTTCTCTTCTCTTCTCTTCTCTTCTCTTCTCTTCTCTTCTCTTCTCTTCTCTTCTCTTCTCTCCTCCCCTTTCCTTCTCTTCTCCTCTAATCTATTTTGGCTTCTTATACTTCCAATTGAGAGTAACCACAAAGCACTAATTATAGCCTATAAAACACCCAGACCCAAATAAAATTAACAGAAAAAGCAACAATATTGATGCAATGTGTAACAAACCGTAGTCGACAATAGGGGAGGAAAAAAAAGGATTTATTAAGGCAAATGCTACAACTTAAAGAGTCAGAATAATCAATAGGGATTCCATCTCTCGTTTTGGCTTTGTTTCAAGAGAAATAATAGCCTGAGCCATCAATAATTAGGTTTTTTTCTTCCTTCATTGTATCCTTCCCTAACCCGATGTCCTTCAGCCAGAATGGACTTCAGTTCTCAAAAATCCTGCAGGACTTTTGTCAAAACTTTTTTAAAGATCAATTCCACATATTTGGAAGATCGCTATACAGGTGGGCCTTAACTTAGAAGAGTTCATTTAGTCACTGTTCGAAATTACAATGGCACTGAAAAAAAAAGAAAGACATGACTTATATTTTCACACTTATAACCATTTTAGCATCCCCAGGGTTATTTGATCGAAATTCAGAAGCTTGGAAACTGACTCATATTTAAGGCAACAAGACACGAATGGAATAGTATTTAGGAGGAGTTGCAGGCAGTGGTGTAAACACAGCTCTTGAAAATCAAAGACGTTGTAGGTCAAGTTAGATTATTACTCCATCAAGTTCCCTATTAAATTCCCTATCTGCCTGCAGCTTTTATGGGCTTTAAGAGTGTGTTTTTCAGGCCTCGGTGGAAATAGTGCCAGTTAGGATCAAAAGCACTATTAGAGAGATGGCGAGAAGTTGGAGGATGTTTTTATGTGTTCCAAAATGGAAAGGTTTGGCCCTAACCACAATGGAGAAGTGGCTATGAAGATGGTGGAACTCGTAAAGATGTCTAAACCGATTCCTTTGGTTAGAGAAGAGACAACATCTATATTTATGGCTGAGTAGAAACCCACTGTAGTTTCCCATGAAACTGAGAAAAAAAAGAACTTTAGATCTGTGGTTTTGATAATGAGAAAAGACTAGACAATAGAAAAAGAGAGGGAACTTTTGCAACCATAGAGTAAGAGATAATTTTTAGAATCCTGCTTGTATTTGTTGGTGAGGAAATTGGAAACTCTCTTTATCTTTTCTTTCTGCAGTTTTATCTTTTCCTTTCTTCCTCTTTTTTCCCCCATGTCCTACTGTGCATTCATTTCAATCAGTTTTTCAATCATGTTTTTCAAAACTGTTTCATAAAACTCATCCATGCCAAACTCCAAAAGAGGTGAAGTTGGAAGAGGAGCTGGGTATACAATGAAGAACCCCTTCCAGTTTATGCCAGATTGCTCTTTTAGGTCATGGAGGGAAGTCTGTTCAATTTTGACATAGATGGCCCTCTTTAACCCCTCTTTCAAACCAGCGACCCTCCAGATGACCCTGATGACACAGACAAACCTCCAAGTGGCCTCAAGGACCCTGTGATGACCCAGGGTGGGATATAAAAACAACACAGGCACAGAAAACAGGCGAAGTCCCTTTAATTCCTTCAACTTGGCTTCAAAGCTCCAAATATCCTTGACTGGAGACAAAAAACTCCCCCACAAACAGTTGCAAAAAGGAGGAAATGCTGTTTAAACTAAAAATACCTACAAATTATAACTAGAAAAAACAACACAAACCACATTGAAGCAATTAAGGGAACCAGGCAAGATAAGGGCTTGAAGACGTCCACATCTTTCGGAATACACACTGTGAAGGACGCCAAACTCAGGTAAGATCAGATAGACTAGAAATATTTTCATGCTTTGTTTCCAGCACTGGCTCAAGCGCAGTCCATCCTTTTAACCAGTTCTCACAGCTGCAGCCCATGAAGGGGATCAAGGCCCTTTCCTCCCCTATAGACCATGCCATTCACATTTCTCCCTTATCCTCTCCTCCCTGCGTGCTCTAGGATGGAGAGAGGATGGGCCTGGGTCCTCCTCTGACTGCCCAGCTGGCCGGTGCCCTTCCCCAGCTTCCTCCACAACCTCCAGAGTCACACTTCCACTCCCTGTTCCTCCTCTCCCTCGGAGTCAGTCTCCAACAGGGGCATGCCACCTATATTGCTACTTTTCACAGAAATGGCTTATAATAATTCAATGCATACCAGTAATAGATTCATCCCCTTTAAAGTAACCAGGGGGATTGAATTTGTACCAATGCCAGAATTTCTGAGGGAACCTCCTCCCTGAGTAATAATAACGGAATGGATGGAGACCCCGAAAGCTGCTTGGAGAAACATGCAGAAAGCCATGAATAAGGCCAGGGAGTTGCAAAAGAGACATGCAGATTAGAAAAAGACCCTCAGTAGAAGTTCAGAATTGGGGAGAGAGTTTACATGTCTATGAAATATATAAAGCTGAACCAACCTTATAAGAAACTGGGTTCTAAGTACATAGGTCAATTCCCAATTATTCAAATCATAAACCCAGTTACTGTGGAGTTACAATTGCCTAACATACTCAGGCAAGTCCACCAGTGTTCCAGTATAGCTTGTTGAAGCCCTTCCAAGACTCCAAGTTAAGGCAGTCATGAACAAGCTGTCATCTCCTTTGATGGTAGTGGTGGTAGGGGAAAGACACTATGAGATCAAGAGGATACTGGACTTAAGATATTTTAAGGGAAAATTACAATATTTAGTACAGTGGAAAAGATATCCCTTAGCCAAGGCAGAGCAAGTAGATGCCCAAAATATTAGTGCAGACAAGTTAGTAGAAAGATTCTATGTAAAATGCCCCAAGTGACCAAAAAGATTAGTGAAGGCTAAGACCACCTAAGCAAAAATAATTAATTTGTGTTTAATATTTTCCACATACCCTGTTCCTTCAGGAGGTTTGTATGTCAAAATTGAACCTCTTTGCTTCTTTCAAACCTAATACTTTTCAGCTTGCCAATGAACTGGAGAGAGGGAGATGCAATGTGGAGAATGTATGCAGAGATCATGAGAGCTTGGAGCCAGCAAGGTCACTGCTGTAAATGCTTGAAAAACAGCTGGACCGTTCTCATAACAAAAGACCATCTCATAATTGGACAATGTGATCAACCAGGGATGGGGAGAAGTAGAAAGTATTGTTTAACTGGGCAAGCATTTGTGTGGGAAACAAGAGTTGGTTTTGTTTTTTCAGTACCAACATGGTGTATCCAATTTGGGAATTCAATTCTCCCAATAGTATTTCCTTGGGAATTCAATTCTCCCAATAGTATTTCCTTGTTTTGGGATTGCTGATTGGACAGTCGACATTCACCTCACCTTTTTTAAAAAAATAAAATCTTCACCAAATTGGCAAATTTCTTCAACAAGGTTTAGACATAGTTTGAAATTCAATAAACTCTAATAACATAGAAACCAACATTGGTAGATTACTTTATTCCTACAGAGAATTTATGACTGAATATTGTGCTATCACAAATCCCTTATAGTTAACCATATCTTCCTTCGGGAGAGGGGCGGTATAAAAGTTTGAATAAAATAAAATAAATAAAATAAATATCTGTAGTGCTGAGCAACAATAGGCAGCTTTTTTGCATTTTTGAGACTTTTCATCTTTATCAGATTGATGGCTAAAAGGTATGAATAATGAGAGATTTATGCTGAAAATAGATGGGTGTGTAGAGGAATAAGGTTATCACTCAACTTTTTAAAAAGAATAAATAGGCAAGGAAAAAAGAGAATTCTAAATAATTATATTCCATAGAAAAACAAAATACACAAATCCTTAAAGTTGTTAAAGAATTATGGAAATAAAACATGATATTTTTAATGTTGAAAAATGTCTAAATTGTAGGCAATTGAATGAATATGCAAATGTTGATTATCCTATCTAAAAACCTTTTCTCAAGTCCTGTTTCTTAGTCACAGCATGCTGTCTGCAATTTTGAAGACTAATACAAAAATGTTCCCTCTAATGCAAGGTTTTGAAGACATTGAAGTAGTTTGTTTAATAACTGGAGGAAATACCTTTCTCAACCCTAAAGAGCCATGACTCATTGTAATAAAAAGTGTACACTTCTAATTAAATCTTGTTGGACTGGAAGTGACATTGCAGCAACACCAGCAGCAAGGGAATGGAGCTCTCCGTCCCTGCACTGGCTTTCTTCATGTTCATGAGCTCCAGAAAAAGCCAAAGCCACCCTGAAGAGGTGGTGAAGCAAAGGAGAGGTGGCTGGTGAGGTTCCAGGGGAGAATGCAATTCCCCAGTAGAGCCCTCAGGCTATTACTCTCTATGCCACAATGTGAAGAAGAGGCAGCCGAGATGGCCACCATACAGCAGGAGACAGCTTCATAACCAAGAAGAGTGCAGGAGCAGAGTTAGTGACAGTATGGAACTGGGTGAGAACAATCCTTGGGATTTTAAATGCAATCCTGAGAAGAACATTCAGAAAAGTGGACTCATAATTATAGTTAAAGTGGCAGAGGTTTAATTATTAGAGTAAATTGATAAAGTGCTAAAATTGAAAGGAAGAAAGAAAATAGCAAATTTGTTAAAAATACAGAAACTTGGATTGTCAGATTGGATAGACATTGGCTTTGGACAGGCATTTTTAAAAGTGCTGAACTCTATATAAAAATGAATATAATATTCATTTTTTGATTTATTCGGGAAAAGTAAAAAAAAAGACAAAGTGAAACTGATTTAAGAGCGCCACCTGCTGTCAAAGGAAGAAACAACAGATTCCCAAGGTTTTTAGAAGACCCAGTTTATGGAGATCTAATGAGAGAATCAAAAGAATTTTATTATTAAAAGATCCCTGAAAATTACAATACAAGATTTGACTGGCAGAAGGATTTGTGAAGATTTCCCATTTGGACTAACTAAAAAGACTGATTAATTTTGGGACATAAAGATTCCTGGATTCCTGGACATTGGATTTTTAGTTTTTAGTTTGAAAAGTGGACCTGGTCTGGATAAAAACAAAGATGAGAGGAATTTGTAAAGAAATTATGTTTGACATTCAGGAAATAAAAGATACTTTGACAAAAGGGTGTGAAGACTTCTTGAATAAAATACAAAGCATTTATGTAGAGCTGGGAAATGAGACACAAATGACAAGAAAAAAGCAGGAGGCCCAGGAAGAGGAGGAATCAATTGAAAGAGTAATTGGAGACAAAAAAGGGAAAAATAAACATGAGAATGATTGATGTAAACCAAGGGGAGAGTACTATAAGGGAAGGGCAAGGAATGGGAAGGGCAAGGAGAATCTTCTAGAATAAAGATAGGAGTGAGAGTAGATAATTTGAAAATGAGACAATGGGACATAATAGAGAAGGAAGAAACGTTTAAGAGGAAAGGTCAGGAAGGGATAGACAGATACAAAAATTCAAGAGAGGAATATGGGAGACAAACTAAGAAGCAGAAAACTAAAGCCTTAATGTGAGTTAGAGATGGTAGTTAAAAAAACAAAGAGGGAGAGTATAATTTTATATAAATGTGTACTATTAGTTAAGAAATGCAATAAATATTAATATTAATATTTTACTGTAGCAAAAGGAATGATATATGGAATTGGATTGACATAAAATAATACAGTAAAGTATGGCACAAGAAGATGAAAGGCTATAATTATAATTTAACAAAAATAACTGTAATTGTATTATTAGAATCGCATAATTTGTTAAATGTAAACATGATGAATACTATTTTACTTGCATCAAATGTGAGTAGAAAGGGATTTTTAAAAAATAACAGTGGCACGATTAAAAGTTAAAAGGGGGACAAACAATGGAAAATTATAATTTAATATAAATGTGTGAATTATTATCAGAATTATATAATTTGTTAAACACTGCAAATATGATTATTAATATATAATTAGTAATAAGAATGTTAATATAGAGATTGACACAAAATTAACATAATGTCACATTGAATAATCATGATTGATAATTTAGCAAAATATATGTATTAATATCAAATTTTAAACTATTGTCAATGGTATTAAATACGAAGAATATTGTCATATTTGTACTAAAATGTAAGCCACACTCTTCACACAATGATATGTTCATTGAAATAAAAAAAAATATTGCAAAAACAAAAAGTAATCAAATCTTGTTGTTGATGCATCTGCACATACCATGCTTTTGTACAGTGCTTTAGAATTGATGCATGTTAGATTTTGCAGCAGAAATTCAAATCCAGAAAGCACACACAGATGATTGATCCAGCAGGATTCTTTAACTTCTTTATATACATAATAATATGAGTAAAATGTACAATATCAACATGGTAGAGAGTTACAATAAAAAATACTAGCAGCAGCTTCAGAGTTCAGAGCTACTTCTAGTTTCACTTTCCAATTCAGCTCCCATTGGCTGGCCTGTTGTCCTGCCTATTCATTGGCTGACTTTGTTACTAAGTTCTATACTAGTTCATGAATACTGACTGACAATGCATTCTACCCAGAATGATGGTTGAAATGTATACGTATTTACTTCTAAATATGATTTTGGTGCAAATATTTATTCTCTTTTGCTTTTGAGAATGGCTTCTTTCTGGAATAAACAAACAAACCCGGCAATAAAATAAACTCCCAGGTTCAATTTAAAGCATGCAACTCACTTTTTTTATTTTTGAAGAAAGAAATAATAAAGAGCAAAAAAAGCTGACCCGCTATTTGAAATACCGTCAAATGCCCTATTTTGTTCTTGGATCATCTTCCTGATATAGTCTGTTTGCTGTGGTGAATATTACTCATTTATTTGAATCCAATATTTATGTAAAACCCTCTTACTTTGAGAATACAATACTATGGCGTGTAGGAAGTTAGCACCCATCCCTCTCCTAGAAAAATGAAATATCCTAGGAAATATTTAAAAAGGCAGAATATTTCCCCTAAAAAGAATAGAAACTCAAGAGCAGAAACTCACCTCAGGAGCAGGAAACTCACCCCCACCTTTGTTAATGGGTGGGCCATTAAGACCTGGGCCAGAATACTTTACATAATAAAGATCTCCACTTAAAACTATAGTAATTGCTCAAAAGCCCTTTCAGGGCATCATCATCATCATCATCCAGCAAGGTTCAACCAAGCCTGGAACTCAGGACAGCCTACAGAATTGCCCCAGCATGGCCTCATGGGAGTCTGACAACCAATCAGAATACAAGCTCCAATTCAAATCCCAATAAAGGTTATAAAACCCAGGCATTCTCAGCAACTCAGCCCTTTTTGACCTTCTCGTCTCACCTTGAAGCATGTGATCATCCTTCTTTTCCACTTTGCAGCTCTAAGCCATGTGGTCCTGCTGTCCACCATTAAACCATCTTTCCAAGTAGCCTCCATGTTTCCAGTGTCTTTTCCCCCACTTGGAACTGAACCCAGAAGGATATTTCTTTCAACAGGCCAATTCCATGTGATTGAGACCTACTGATATCAATAAAGTTTGGAGCAGAGATAGAAGTGACTTATTAGAACTCTTAAATATAGAATGTACATCATTCAAATGTTAATCAAGATTAGTATAACGTACAGAGAAATACATTGTCCTTATAAGTTCATCTTATAAGAAGAAAAATCCATCGGTTAAGTTCCAAGATGGAAGAAATAAAATAGAGGCTGATTGAGAAGAAAGTTTATTGATGAGCAGAACCAACAATGACATGTGGTTCTGGGGTAGTTGACAAATTAGCTTGATGAGTGCAAAGATTTTTATACAGTTTCTGAAATGATGCAAGGATTGTGCAATGTAGTGAGCTTGGTGTATTTTGCTATTTTAATAATGGTGACATAATCCTATTATGTCATAAAAGTAATGTCCTGTCTTTGGAATCTGGGTGAGGGAAGGATGTAAATGTTAATCCCATTGCTGGAGGTGAAGGTGTTTTGTTTGTGAACAGGTTGGCCAAGGATTTCTTAAGGGAGGTTGAAAAACCTTAGTTAATTTAGTTAATTTAGTACTTTGTATGTAGACGCACAAGTTTGGATAAATAATTGTATGGAACTGCTATTGATACTCATTGGAATGCTCTATAGACATGCTGACAAGGTCCCTGTCTCTTTTCAAGCCTGCTCTTTCGCCTATCTTACCAGCCATCTGTTTATACTTTAATTATCTCTGCAAAAATGCTTCCAAAGATAAATACATAAAATCTACTGCAGCACATGTATATGTTCCAATGGTATTTTCCTCTCAAAGCTTAGGAACATGTGACATAGATTACTGATATTTCATCTTTCTTTTTCATGCACAAAAAGAACTATGTTTAAAGGCATTATATATGCCTGCTGTGTAATTACATTAATCAGAAAGAGCTTCATTTTGGTGTTCTTTTACTGTTACTATGGCAGCACCCACATGTTTGCATAGAACAGAGCATGGCTGGGCCCACTCTTGAGCAGTCTTCCAAACTTAGATTCCAAAGGAAGGCAAGAGATACACAGATTTACTTATTAACAGAGTTGGAAGGGACCTTGTAAGTCATCTAGTCCAACCCCCGCCTAAGCTGGAGACCCTACACCATTTCTGACAAATGGCAGTCCAGTCTCTTCTTCAAAGCCTCCAGTGATAAAGCTCCCACAACTTCCAAAGGCAAGCTGTTCCATTGGTTGATTGCTCTCACTGTCAGAAAATTTATCCTTATTTCTAGGTTGAATCTCTCCTTGATTAGTTTCCATCCATTATTACTTGTCTGGCCTTTGGGTGTCTTGGAAAATAGTTTGACCCCCTCCTTTCTGTGGCAGCACCTCAAATATTGAAACACTGCTATCGTGTCTCCCCTGGTCCTTCTCTTCACTAGACTAGCCATGCCCAGTTCCTGTAACCATTCTTCATATGTTCTTCATATTCTCCAGTCCTCTAATTCAGGGGTCTCCAACCTTTTGGATCTTAGGAGCCACCAAACTCATCATTTAAAATCCCACGGACCAGAGACCCTGGGAAAATCCCCCCAAAAAAAGTCTGCAGGAAAATTCCACACCCCGTTTTCCTACCAATTGATCATTCTTCATTTGGGATACTGTCTCCAGCTCCATTCTCAGGAGGGGTGGGGAGACTTTTGGCTTTCATGCAAGGAAAGCAGAAGAAGCAGCAGAAATCTTTCTTTCTCTCCCCCCAAACTCTGCCAGAAATGAGCCTTTGTGAGACTTGTCACACTGGTGCAGCCTCTTGGAACAGGATGCCTTGCAGGGTCCCAAAGACTCATTTCTGGTGGAGTTTGGGGAGAGAAAGAAAGACTTTGGCTGCTTTCCTTGCATGCAGCCAAAAGCAGAAGAAGAAAGAAGTGGAAAGAAGCAGCCCGGTGGCCAGGCCAGGCGCGTGGGGCGCATGGGGCAAGTTCTCCCCCTCTGCCTTTCCCCCCTCCCCTCACTAGGTTTGCAATGCAAGCGACACAAACCTTGTGTTCCCGCGGCCCATGTGGGCAGCCTGGATTAATTGTTTTGAGGGTGACATTTCTCTGAAGATCACCAACATTTTCTCGCGGACCACCAGTGGTCACCGGCCCACTGCTTGACAACCCCTGTTCTAGTCCAGCCCCTGCTTGGGGCAGGAAACCTTACAACACTTCAATCAAATGGTTATCCAACCATCTTTTTAAAAACTTCCAGTGTTGAAGCATTCACAACTTCTGGAGGCAAGTTGTCCACTGATTAATTGTTCTAAGTTAGGAAATTTCTCCTTCATTCTAAGGATTTGCCATTGCAAATAGGTCTAAATGATTTGCCATTGTCTCCTTCCTAGGGCTGAGGGAGAGTGACAGGCAGTGACAGAGTCAACCAGCTAGCTTCGTGCCTAAGGCGGGACTAGAACTCACCCTTGCCTGGTTTCTGGCTGGGGCCTAAAGCATAATGCCAAACTGGCTCCCTTAGCCTTCAATCGTGCCATTTTGGTTTAATTTTTAAAATAATTAAACCATGATTCATTACAAAGCAGTTATACATTCATTTGTTTTACTAATTTAAACCATGAATTATGAATGAACACTGACTGTTTCTTACAAGTTTGCATGTTTTATGAATGCAGCCCACAAATTAACACATATAATGTAATGCGGCTCCCACGTTTGAGTTTGAAACTCCTGTTTTAAACTGTTGAAAGACTGAAAGCTTAGGTTTTGATCTGCAAATAATTTAACTGCAAAGTTAACAGCGACTTCTCAGATTCCCTGAAAACACAATGCAAATGGTGTCTAATGCTTCTTCCCCTTTTTTGATAGCACATGTGTCATCTTCAACTCAGCATCACCTTCAAATGGATAAGTCTAATGATGAGTAATGCTTTGGATAAGTAATTCCATTTCCCCATTTTTCTTTAGAATGGAATAGATATTAGAATGAAGAATAGGATAAGATAGGAATAGAAATAGGAGTAGAGTAGAGTAGAAAGAATAGGAATAGGAATAGAACAGAACAGAATAGAATTCTTTATTGGCCAAGTGTGATTGGACACACAAGGAATTTGTCTTGATGCAAATGCTCTCAGTGTACA
>JANHFN010002380.1:31968-43590 GCA_032468175.1 Toxicocalamus goodenoughensis | reverse complement strand
ACTCCAGAGAAGTTCCTGAGACAGGAAGTCTAGTCCTGCCAAGAATGTAATAAGGGTTAACGGAGAGTCAGTTTCTGTAAGCAATACCAGAATGTTTCCTTCCTGCCTTCCTTACAGGATTAGCCCAGGAATTTCTTCTACCAACCGATTCTTCGAACTGCTTAGAATGTTAACAACCAGTTCTAGCGAATAGGTGAGAACTGGTAGAATCCCACCCCTGGTTTGACCTGTGCAGAATGCAGAATAATAGAGTGGGAAAGGCCCTTGGAGGTCTTCTAGTCCAACTCCCTGCCTAGGCAGGAAACCCAATATCATTTCAGACAAATTGCTGTCCCATCTCTTCTTAAAAACCTCCAGTGATGGATCACCCACAACTTATGGAGTCAAAATGTTCCATTGAGAAATTTCTGTAAGTATCAGAAGGACCTTTTTAGGATCACAGGACCTTGGGACACTGCAACCATTGTAAATACACGTGGCTTGTCAATCACATGACTGTGGAGTTGCTGAGATGATCATAAGTGTGAGGACCAGTCATAACACACTTTTTGCAACAGTGCCATCACTTTCAACAGTCACTAAATGAGTGAGTGTACAGTGGCATTTTGGTACTCAACTGCTTTGAAACTTATCGAATTTGGTACTGAATGCATTTTGATGTGAAAATTTTGTGCCGGTACTCATTGTTTGTTTGATACTCAACGCATAAGCTAGAACTTATTGGAGTCATCTGGCTGGTGACTCACTACATTATTCCTTATGGGAATTTTTTTTGGGGTACTCGTTGTTTTTGGTACCCATCGCACCTCCTGGAATCAATTAATCATGAGTATTAAGGAACCACTGTAAGTCGAGAAATACCTGAATATTCCAGACATCAACAAAACCTTGTAATGAAGGTAGATGTTCTGACCCAAACCCTTTTCCAATAAAACAAACACAAACCAAAGGGAACAGGAACCTTTTAATAATTCTTACGAATCCCCAGTTAAAAGTTGCTGCAAACTAATTAACTTTGATAAGCACAAGCCTCGCCAAAAATGTGCAAGGCTGCCAAGGATAACAGAGAAGGTTACCTAGAGATATTTTACAACACAAGAGTCTTCAAAAAACAACTTAAGATACTGCAATGTCCACGAGGCTGAGTTTCAAAATGTCTTTGCTTCCTGCAAAAAACGTTCAATTCACAGCTGACTTCTATCTTCTTGAAGGAGGGGCCATTGCCTTGCGGCCTTACTCCCGAGTCACCCGTTCTGCTGCAGCTGCTCTTTCCTGTGAACAGCCCTCCGCACATGCTTTGCACTTAGCACAGGCTCCTCGGGAACCTCCTCATCACTGCTGCCAACCCTCACAACTTCTGAAGGCAACAGTCCACTCCCTAATGGTCCTGGCCCCTCATCTGAGTCCATGCTCTCCTCAGCCATCCACACCTGCTGCCGGCTAACCGCAACAGCAGATTACAATCTGGCTCTAGGGGACTCTGGGGGCAGCCTTCCCACACGACTGGAATTTGTAGCTCAGACTAAGATGAGTGTTTAACTTAGTAAAAGTCAGCTTCTTAAATTAAAAAAACGAGGCTTACTGGTAAAACCCAAAGTCTGAATTATAGAATCACAGAGCTGGAAGAAGACATTTGGGTCAATGGTTAAATTGCTTTGTTCCTTCCATTTACATCAAAGTACATTTCTGGTGACTCTCTTTGACAGGTGGGTATCAGTTTCCGCTTGAAACAAATCCTACAGCTCAACTCTTCAGCTATTCTTAGTAAGGACGTTTGTCTTACTGTACAAATAGGATCTGCCCTTAAGACCATTATTTTGGATGTCTGAGATTCTGTGATGATGGAGAATTGGTTGCTGCCTTCTTCTATTAGACGTGCTTTTGAGGAATCGAGGGGTACAATCCCATCTCACCTTTGCCTTCTTTTCGCAAGTCTAAGCATACCTTTTGTCCTCCATCTCTGTTCTCAAACTTGATTTCTAATGCTCGGTGCCTTCAGTGAATTTTCTAAAGAGCCTGTTGACCAGACAAGGAATAATGGATGGAAACTGAACAAGGAGAGATTTAACCTGGAAATATGACGGTGAGAACAATCAACTCATGGAACAGAAGTTGCCTTCAGAGGTTGTGGGAGCTTCATCACTGGAGACTTTCAAGAAGGGATTGGACTGCCATCTGTCAGACATGGTGTAGGGTCTCCTGCTTGGGCAGGGGGTTGGATTAGATGACCTACAAGGTCCCTTCCAATGCTGCTAATCTGTTAAAGGTTTCCTTCTTTCTGGCCTACTTCATTTGGGCTTCTTGTCTTTCAAAGGCCATCTTGGCAGCTGGCAGTATGATGCAAACCCATGGGGACTTTGACATGGCTCTCAGCAAGTACCGAATCGTGGCTTGTACCGTTCCTGAGAGCCCCCTGCTCTGGAACAACATCGGGATGTGCTTTTTTGGCAAAAAGAAATACGTGGCGGTGAGCATGTTGCCTTCCTGTTCCTTGTTCCCCCTGTATGTTTCGAGAGGAGGAAGAACTGAAATTCTCTCCCTCTGGTTCCCATTGATTCTTTCTCCTCCATGGCGGGGAGGTGTATATAAGTAGTCCTTGAATTACAACAACAATTGGGGCCAAAATTTCCATTGGTAAGCCAGCCAGTTGTTACGTGAGACATGCTCGATTTTACAACTTTTTTTGCCATATCAATAGCTGCAACTTATGACTTTTCTGTTTAGACTTATATACCACTTCATTGTGCTCTACAGCCCTCTGTAAGCGGTTTACAGAGTCAGTGTATTGCCACCCAACAAGTCCTCATTTTACCAACCACAGAAGGAATGGAAGGCTGAGTCAACCTTGAGCCACTCAGAATCGAACTGCTGGCAGTCAGCAGAGTTAGCCTGCAAAACTGCATTCTAACCACTGGGAGGAAGGAAGGAAGGAAGGAAGGAAAAAAAAGGAAAGAAGGAAGGATATAGCAATAGATTTATATACCACTTCACAATGGTTTACAGCCCCTTCTAAGCAGTTTGCAGAGTCAGCCTCTTGTCCCCAACCATCTGGGTCCTCATTTTACTGACCTCAGAAGGATGGAAGGCTGAGTCAACCTTGAGTGTGTCAGGATCAAACTGCTGACAGTGGGCAGAATTAGCCTGCAGTACTGCATTCTAACCACTGCGCCGCCACGCCATGATTGCTAAGCGAATCACTGCAGTTGTTAAGTGAACCCAGCTTCCTCCATTGACTCTGCTCGCCAAAAGCGGGCTGGGAAGGTTGCTCAAATAGCGACCCCAGGACACTGCAAACCATCATAAATACACTCCAGTTGCCAAACGGCCCAAATTTTGATCGTATGACCCTGTGTGGATGCTGTGACGCTTGTAAGCGCGAGGACCAGGTCGGTCTTAAGTCACCTTTTTTTCCAGTGCTGTTGTAACTTCGAACGGTGGCTAAACGGATGGTTGTAACTCGAGGACTCTCCGCCTGGGTTTCTCGTGTCGCTGTGCTCCTTTGGTCGTGAGAAAGAGACGGAGGCCCTTCCTTCACCGTTTCTTGTTTCTGTTTTTTACTTTTGTCTGTTTCCTGGTGGATTGCTTTCCTTTCAAGGCCTCTGGCTAGGGAAAAGGGGGGGGCTACACACACACACACATACACACACACACACGGAAAGGGGAGGAGGGTGTATCTTGTTTGCCCCGACATTTGGAGAAAATAAGAAACAGCCAAAGGACGGGACCCCTGCTGCTTCTCAAATCTCCCCGTGCGTTTTCTGCCTCCGGCATCTTCTCCCCGGAGCCTCCTGGTTGGAAGGATTTGCGAATAACTCACCTCCACCAGGCGCCAGAACCTCTCAGTCACTGAACCCTCCAACCTTTTTTCTTTGGAGGGTTTGGGGCCGTGCGCCTCCTCACTGGGGGAGCACACACACACACACACACATTTAAATCTGAACTATTTAGCTATATATTCTACACTTGACTGGCCCTTCTCCAGCAAAAAAAAAAAAAGATCGCGTGAGAAAAATCAACCCATGGAACAGAAGTTGCCCTCCGAAGTTGTGGGAGCGCCATCACTTGAGCCCTTCAAGAAGAGATTGGACTGTCAGAAATGGTGTAAGGTCTCCCACTTGGGCAGGGGGGTTGGACGAGATGACCTACAAGGTCCCTTCCAACCCTGATTATCTGTCATCTGTTAATCCCACCTTTATTATTCTAGAAGTAACTCAAGACAGTAAACATAGAGAATTTCTCTTCCTCCTCCTACCCCACAATAGCAACCTTGTGGGGTGGATTTGGCTAAGAGAGAGTGATTGGCTCAAAGTCATCCAGCCGGCTTTCAGGCTTAAGATGGGACTAGAACTCACTATCTCCTAGAGTTTGGTCCAAAGTCACCCAGTCAGCTTTCATGTCTAGGGCAGGACTAGAACTCACAGTCTCCCAGCCAGCACCTTAACCACTACACCAAACTGCCTCTCAATGGTTTGATCAATCATAATAGATTGAATCACATCCCGTTACGTTCACCTTTGCCAGGGTTTGCAAGTAAAGTCTAGGACTTCTTTTGGAGAAGGGCAGTGTTGTTATTGTAGGGGGAGCCAAGGTCCAGAAGGTGGCCTTGGGACATCCCAGTCTTCTCCTCTGGTGACCCAACAATGTTCTTCCACAGGCCATCAGCTGCCTGAAACGGGCAAACTACCTCGCACCCTTTGATTGGAAGACCCTGTACAATCTCGGACTGGTCCACCTGACAATGCACCAATACGCTTCCGCCTTCCACTTCATCAGCGCGGCGGTCCATCTCCAGCCCAAGTTGGCAGAACTTTACATGTTGTTAGCAGGTACCAATTGCTGCACCTGTCCTCCACTCCTCCTTACTTAAAATCCTGATTCCTGGCCTCCAGAAACATCTGTTTTGCTACGATACCTAGTAGTCACTGATATAGTATTTTAGACACACAGATCTTATTAATGATCTTCTTAAAACAATTGTGCTGAGATAATTTCACTTTAAGAGCGGGGAGGACGTTCATTCTTTAAATTGAAAATGTCATTGGTTTAAGGGTAAAATAATTCAGTGCTCCTCCACATTAGGAAGGTAAACACTTCTGTTTAGTTTTTTTTTCTTTCTTTCTTTCTTTTAGTTGCCTTGACAAATCTTGAAGATCCTGAAAATGCGAGGCTAGTGTATCAGAAAGCTTCATCCCTGGACACGTATGTCTTCTCTACTTAATTTTAGGGAGGGCTTCCTCTGAACTCAATGAAAACCGGTGCTACTCAAGCAGGGGTGTCCAGTCTTGGCAACTTTTAACAGCTGTGGACTTCAACTCCCAGAATAGCAGTGTTCCAGTATTTGAGGGGCTGACACAAAGAAGGAGGGGGTCAGTTTCTTCTCCAAAGCCCCAGAAGGCAGGACAAGAATCAATGGATGAAAACTTACCAAGGAGAGATCCAATTTAGAACTAAGGAGAAATTTCCCAATAGTGAGAACAATTAATCAGTGGAACTGATTGCATTCAAGAGTTGTAGGGGCCCCATCATTACAGGATTTTAAAAAGAGACCGGATAATGGTATAGGGTCTCTGACTTGAGCAGGGGGTTGGATTAAAAGACCTCAAGGGTCCCTTCCAAAACTGTTATTCTATCATTCTCTCTCTTCCTATCCTTGTCCTGATCCACTGCCTCAAACCTGATCACAAAAATCAAGCCTCTGTAATGCTTTCTGTGTGAAAGTATTTGGTGACTACAACGCAATTGGTCACATTTGTCTGCTTTTTGCTATTTACTGGCCCAATAAACCAATGTTTGTTATTTCAAGGTTTCTTCTGCCTTACAGGGGCAACCCGCTCATCAGTCTGAATTATGCAATCCTGCTATACAACCAAGGAGATAAGAAGGAGGCTGTGGCTCAGTACTACGAGATGCAAAGAAAGGTCCATGCGTTAAAAGAGAGCACCCTGGATTTTGACCCCGAGGTATGTTGATTGTAAACTACTCATGGGAACTTTCACAGAGTAGTTGACTTAAATCAGAGGTTTTCTGTTAGAGAAGATACCTCTGGTATTGGAAGTGGGCATCTTAAACCTGTACCTTATCTAAGCCAGAGGATTCAATTTGTGTCCCTCTCAAATATTAAAATGGCTTCTGGCAACCACCCACCAAATTGGGACCTTCTTCTGAATGGATATATAAGCATCTCTCATGCTTCTCTTATGTCCTTCAGTGAAGGCAAAAATTGGTGCAGGGCTCAGGTAAAATCTGCCGCAGGATTGGACCAGGCATTCAGTTTTCCTTCTTTTGCTCTTTCGTGGTCAGATGGTGGACATAGCCCAGAGACTGGGCACTTCCTTACAGCTTGGAGAGGTTGCAATCTGGGCTAAATCTGGTAGAGACTCAAAACCGAAGGCACGAGGGGCTGCTGCACCCAGCACCCAGCCATTGGGTTCCAATCAAGCTCTGGGGCAGGCAATGTCTTCTGCGGCTGGCTACGCAAAGACCATGAGTCAAGGTAGGTCTTCTGGCCCTCATTGACTGAAGCAGAATCCATCCTGCCTTCTTGGTTCTTCTCAAAAACTCTCGAGAACTGGGAGCTACTTAGTCAAGCTTGGTTTCAATGGCTCCTGACTTGTAGTAATGGTTGGTTGGCTGGTTTAGCCCAGGGGTCTCCAAACTAGGCCAAGACATGGGCACTTCTGGGGAATTCTGGGAGTTGAAGTCTACAGGACTTAAAGTTCCCAAGTTTGGAGACCCCTGGTTTAGTCACATCTTTGTATCTAGTGTTTCCCCTGCCTAGATTAAAAGGAAGGGTGACCATAACTAGAGATAGGTAGAACATTGTATCTTGATTCTATAGCCATGTCTTCTCCTTCGTATCAGATATTTATTTATCTATTTAGATTGGGAGCTGCCCAGAGTTGATGGAAAGATGGGCGGCTATATAAATGTTTTAAATAAATAACTATTTCAAACCACATCAACTCCCATCTCACAAAAGTGACCCCCGGCACCCTAGAATGATTAAAAACCACAATCACAACTGGGGCCACCAAACACAACACAAAGGGTCAAAAAAGCATGACGCAGCAGAGCTCATTTGACTCAAATAAAGGGAAGGATAAGAGGGGAAACCCTCCAATGAAGACTCAGCTGCGCAGAAAAATACCTGCATAAGATTTCCCTTTTGTCTTGTTGATGGCAGGAAAGCAGAGAGAGAAAGAGAGAATATGAAGGCTTGACAGGAAGAAGTAGAAAGGAAGCCTACAGCACCTGTCTCTTCAAGGTGGTAACCACAGAGTATGGGAAGGAGAAGCAGTTGAGTGATTTAAGAACCAAATTCAGAGTTGTAAAAATGTATATAAGAGAATTTTTCATTAAAGAAGGAAGCAAATAAAAGAAAAAGGTGGCAGGGAAGAATGAGAAAGTGGAAAATTTTTGACTGATTTATAAGCCCTGATTGGGACCTTCAGTGCATCCCTGTCTCTGACGGGGATGGGCGGTTAAGGAATAGAAAAAAATAATCAATCCTAAAAGGACATCCAGATGTTTCAAACATCAGTGGAAGTTTAGGTTCTTGGCCAAATTTCCGATCCTTTGGTAATGAGAAAGCATGACAGATCTATCAAATAAACTTAAGTGGTGGAGATCAAGAATGAAGTACATACATTTTGACCTTCCAGCATCATAAAGGAAGTGATAATATCAATACACATTTCACCACTTTTTAACTGGAAGAGAAGAATATTGGTGTCACTGCTTTGTGCTCTCTCTCCTTCTCCAGTTACTGGGAGCTCAACTCATCTGGCCAAGGTTCCTTCCTTACCTTTGGAGCCTAAACCCAATGAACCTTCTCTTCCTGCGGAACTCTCATCTACTCTAAAACCACAGGAGCAAATTCAGCCCATTGAACAAGCCGAGGAATCTTGAAGAGATGGCCAACTTGGAACTGCTTGTAGCGTGGCCTGTTCAACCTACTGGATACATAGGGACAAGGTGCATTTAGTATCCTACAAACTTTGCACCAGACCAAAGAGTGCTGCAGTCCTTTCGGCTCACAATTAGCTGAGGAGATACTCAGAGGTTGTGTTGTTTCCTTAACATTCCACACGTAGGCTAATGAAAGATGCCACAAAGATAGGGACAGGGTTTAAGTAGCTTTCCCTGGAAGCCATTGGCCCATCATAACAGGAAGAGAAGTGAGTTTATTAAGTTTCTACTAAGAGATGTCTCTAGATTTTGAGAGTATAAGCCCTTTCTAGTCTAATATTTTCATAGTTTTTAGATAGCTAGATAAGAATTCTTTATTGGCCAAGTGTGATTGGACACACAAGGAATTTGTTTTGGTGCAAATGCTCTCAGTGGACATAAAAGAAAAGATACATTCATCAAGAGTCCAGAATCATCAGGTTACAACACTTAATAATAGTCATAGGGTATAATAAGCAATCAAATCATACTAGGAAACAGTCAATAAAATAGTTAGTGAGGCTGAGTTACTTCTTTGGTAACATTTCGACCCGTACGAGCCATGGTGGCGCAGTGGTTAGAGTGCAGTATTGTAGGCTAATTCTGCCGACGGCCATCAGTTCAATCCTGACCGGCTCAAGGTTGACTCCGCCTTCCTTCCTTTCCGAGGTCGGTGAAATGAGGACCCAGATTGTTGGGTAGCAATATGCTGACTTTATAAACTGCTTAGAGAAGGCTGTAAAGCACTGTGAAGTGGTATATAAGTCTAAGTGCTATTGCTGGTGCAAAATCTGAACCCATCACCCAACTGTTCTGTTGAACCAGAGGCATCTATTTGTATATTCCTTAAGCAAATAACTTTGTTTGGGATTGTTGAACTTGGATATAATCCAGCTGCTTTTGTAGGATTTCTCTGGTTCCTGCCACTTCTTTGAAACCCTGTGGGAGGAGGAGCAGATTCCTTTTCCTTTACCAGTCACTTGGTAGTGGAATTTACTACTAGATACATAGTAGAACTACATATGTGCTCGATTTGGCAGAACATATACTAAAATTGAGAAGTATGTATATTGGATGGGTTATGGATTCTTTTATATAAATAAAAATGTGATGAATTGACTAAAATCCCTTCTATATATTACTTTTCCGATGTTATTGAACTCCCTTACCCTGTGAATATAGTATGGTGCACAACGAGAAGTAGCTGTGGGGTACGGATGTATGAGAAATAAGAAAACAAGTGTGGTGCCTTAATTCCCACCCTTTTGGTACACGCCTCTTACTGCATGGAGACACAAAAGAGGCAGAGCTAGCGGTGTGATGCCATGTGTTTGATTGTTTTAATGAAAGCATCAGATCCTTTGGATGTCTGTCCACACCTGTCTCAGAAATATAAAACGGCTGGAAAACTCAACAGCAAGCAGAAATTACCCTTGGGGGAAATACACACATTTGAGCCAGCTAGTGGCACACCTAAAATGAGTTCCAACTGCTTGAAGCAACCAAGAGAGTTTCATATATGTTACCTTGAGCAAAGCTTTTTCCTGGGATATCTGTAAGGGAAAGCAGAGACCAGACTATCTTAGGTATATTAAAATCCTGCTTTGAACTAGGAAAATGTATCGCCGTAAAGCAGGGATGTCCAACCTTGACCACTTTTTAAGGCTTGTGGACTTCAACTCCCAGAATTCCCCAGCCGGCCATGCAGTTGACATACAGCTGGGTTGCTTTGTGATCATTTGAAGCTATGACAGCCCACCCCCCCTCCCACCCCCCAGCAATATTTGCAACCCAGGTCTGAATTTCCATCAGCCAGTGCCCTCTCCCCAAATCGCTTTCGCATGACATGTCAGGCAATGGGCAACTGGCCCCCCATTTGCAGGTGTTTGGAGCATCCTACGGTCCTATTTCCGATTTAAAAGAGTTTTGCTGGCTCATAGCGAACAATGGTTCATTTAACAACCGCAGGCTCCACTATAGTCATAAGTCGAGGAATTCGCTTCAGCCTATTACGATTACACTCGGATAGAGCAAACTAAAGCTTGGACATTGAAACCATGGCCAACACATGGAATTTTATAGACGAGATTTCGGTGAAGTAGACAGAACAGTAATTTCTCTCAATGTAAGCAGCTGAAGTTGCGAAAGGCTCATTGTGTGCTGGGCGGACAGTTTCCCAGCTTCAGTCACACTTCTTGGTAAGTTTAGAAAACTAAAGTTCCTTTCTTTGAAACCGTAGAGCCGTGGTGGCGCAGTGGTCAGAATGCAGTACTGCGGGCTAATTCTGCTGGCTGCCGGCTGCTGGCAGTTCAATCCTGACCGGCTCAAGGTTGACTCAGATTTCCGTCCTTCCGAGGTCATTAAAATAAGAATGCAGATTGTTTGGGGGCAACAGGCTCACTTTATAAACTGCTTAGAGAGGGCTGTAAAACACTGAAGCAGTATACAAGTCTCAGAGTTATTGCTATTGCGCTTCTGTGTTTTGGCGAAAAATAGCATCTCATTCCCTTAGCTTTTTGGGATCTCTGTGAAGTATATTTTTAAAAAAAAAACACAGGAGAGGCCACTTTTGTAAATGCAAAACAACATTTATTGAAAACATCCTTGCACAGCATCGTAAGATTTTTTTACACCCATATATATATATATATAATTGAGACCTCGTACATGATTAAAAAAATACTTATTTCATAGGAACTGCGCAGGCAGAATACTTTGGCAAGAAAAGCTATTCAAGACATCTCTTTAGAGAAGGCTTCTAATATGGTCCACTCAATCCCTGCTATTATTTATTGGGAAGGGAAGGGAAGGGAAAGGGGAAAGGAAAGGAAAGGAAAGGAAAGGAAAGGAAGGAGGGAGAGAGAGAGAGAGACAGAAAAGAGAAAGGAAGAAAAAGAAAGAAAGAAAAAGAGAAAGAAAGAAAGAAAAAGAAAAAGAAAGAAAAAGAAAGAAAGAAAAGAAATGCAGTTTCCATGTCACAGTTGAGTTTTGCAACTGCCTGGCACCAAGAAAATGGATGCCGATGCTTTACCCCAAGGGTATCCAAACTTGGCAACTTTTATGACCTCTGGACTTCAGCTCCCAAAATTCCCCAGCCACCTGCCTGGGGAATTCTGGGAGTTGAAGTCCACAGAACTTAAAAGTTGCCAAGGTTGGATACCCCTGATTTACCCATTTACTCTACCCAGTTTAAAGCACTGTATCCTACATTTGGACCCTCCGGCCAACAGCTCCCTGAGAATTTGAGTAATATGATTGCAATGAATCAATTTTGATTTGAATAAAAAGGATCAGGCAAACACTATGTACAAGGGAACCTTAGGAACAAGCTTCCTGGGATTCAGAAAAGCTCATCAATCTATAATTACAATTTCTTCAGCAGTCATCTGGGGCCATCACCTTTTGTAGCTGGGTTCTCCCCTTCAAATATATTTGGGCAATTACAGAATCTCCACAAGTCTTCAAAGTTTCCAAGTTTGGAGGCTTTTGCTCTACTGTGGTGTTTCTCAACCTTGCCAAATTCCTCAGTCAGAATTCTAGGAGTTGAAATCTACAGGTTTTGGCCCATGTTGAGATACACTGTTCTAGTGAAACGGATAAGGAAAGCTATCAAAGATCTGTGAAAAATGTGCACTTTTCCCACCCCCAATTTGGGTACAAACAATACACTTTAAA
>JANHFN010002379.1:0-10512 GCA_032468175.1 Toxicocalamus goodenoughensis | reverse complement strand
TCCATGTCAAGAAGTACATACAAAATTAAAATAAGTAAACCCCCCCCCCCAAATCTTGATAATAGACAGTAGAGTTCCTTAAGAATATGTTGAAGGCCTTTTCTTTATACTTATTCTGACATGATTTTGACATGTAATGTACAAAGTAGTCATTGCTGAATTATTTTTTTGCTACTTTGAACTAGCAACACAGACTTTGCTTCAACACAACACAGTTTTTGCTATTCCGGCCCTTTTTAAAGTAAAATTATATAGTATTACAGATAATCTTCAACTTTTGACCATAATTGAGTCTGCTATTTTGGTTATAAATTGTGTCAATTATTAGGTGGGTCACTATGGAACTGCATCTGATTTTAAGGTCTTTTTTACAGTGAACATGGTGAAAGTGTCAGTTGTTAATTGGACCCATTGTTTGCTATGAGGCATTTTTCACCAGAATCTGGAAGCAAATGTTGGGGTCTGGCAAAAACATGTTAAAATATGGCCATCTGACTGCAGGCCAAATGACAAGGCTTCAAATGCTGCATCAGGGGGAAGGCTTCATTAGAATTTTGAATCAAGTTGCTTTTTCAGGGTCTGTTGTAACTTTAAATGGTTGATAAGAAATTGGTTATAAGTCAAGGATTAATTAATTACAACAAGACATTTTACCTGGAGAAAGTGGAGAATGTACCCAGAAGCTCTCTGAAAATAATAATAATGCTAAATCATAAGGTTCTAAGTCAATATTGAGACTGAAGACAGAAGTCTCAGACAACACAGAAACAAAAATTAAATTCAATTTTTAATATTATTCTTATCTTTGACCAGTGTTTTGGATTATGAAATGGAATGGGAGTTATCATTCCACTTATGACATAGAAAATATACTTTCAATACAGATGCCTGCTATTCTTTCTGACTTAGTCAAACCAATCATAACAGACTTTTTAAAAATAAAAAAAACAGAAATTGTGTTTAAAATTCTCTCCTAAAATATTTTAAACTTGTTTCCTTAGTAGTAAGTCACAAAGAACTGATACAAGATTAGCATCACAATTCTATAATGATTTTTTTAATGAAAACATCTATTATAACCTCTCTCTCTCTCTCTCTCTCTCTGTGCGTGTGTGTATATGTTGATTTTATCTCTTTACTCCCTGTGTGACAGGAGAGGAATCACCATGGCAATATCATCAAGGATTTGTAAACAAATTTTCTTAAGAATGTAAACAGTGCATTGCCCTGTGTGCACACATATGCATGTGTTGAAAATTCTCCACAGCTGTAATTTGCAGACAAAGGCTTTTGTTTGAAAAGTTTACAAGAAATGCACATGTAATGCTTGCTGTGGCTATGAACATTTGGGTTTAGTTAAACTTCAACATTTGTTTGGGATTTATTTCAGAAGATAAAGTGGCAAAAAGAAAATAAAGAATTTTTTCCCATGAAGTTTATTACTAACATTGCCCTATGATGCATTAGAAAATCAGAAACCAGGGTGATATTCTGAACAAGACAGCCCCACAGAAAAAGAAAGCAATAGTAGCTGCAAGGCTATATCATATGTAACTAAATTAAGGTAAACATTTATGACCCCTAGTTGTGCATTTATTTGCAAAACTGATTGGTCATACAGTGTGGTCAAGAAGATACATGACCTTTAAAAGCTTGTTTTGTAAAAGCAAACAAAATACTAACAGATTTCAGTTATTTACAGTGGAGTATAACCCATAAAACATTTTTTTAAATGTAGGGGTAATATTATTTCCAGAGTAGTTTCCAGCATGAATTTTCATTGGCATATTTTTGTTATGTAAATTAAGAAAAATATAATGTCTTAATAGCTTTCTGTGATGATGCTGGTTAGGAATTATGGGCGTTGTACATCATGATAGTGACTCCTAATGATTGCCTCACAACTTATTTTTTCAAAGTAAGTAACTTACTAAAAGCACATGTTCAGCAACATTACCACACTCTAAAACTACAAGAGTTGAAAAAAACATCTCCCCCTCTCACAAAAGAAGACTCCCTATTATACCAGGCATATTATAGATCTGAAACTAAGTAGGGTGTGTACCTACAGATTTTTTCAATCTATCAAGCTTATTGTGCTTTACCTAGCATTTCTGTTTTGTGGATGGCTTTCCTAAGTATCAGTCACAGTATTTAGAGCAAGCTTTCAAGATTCCAAACATGCTCAATAAGCTAAATTGTTGGAGACTTCTATTACAGAAAATGATACACTTTGATATGATGTGAAGCTTGTTGAGAGTAAGCATAATACTGTTTGTGTAATAAAAAAATGCAGTTCACTTTTACCCTAAAGAGATGTTGTTTTTGTTTCCAGTGTGAAACAAAAGAAAGAAAGCAATAAATCTGTGTACAGTAGAACCTCTGGTCACCACCATAAAGTCATCGTTCCATAACTACGGTGATTTCTTCATCTTCTAATGTTTCATCTCCAGGAATTTCTGGGTCAGGGGTCGTGTTTGACTGCCACCCAAGTATGTGTTCGTGATCAGATTAAAACATTTTGTGAATTTTTTGGTTGGAACCTGATTCAGTCAGGGTCAGAAGCGTTCATGACCAGAGGTTCTACTGCATTCCCCAAAATCCAAGGTAATGAATTGATTTTCTGTTCTTTTCGTAAAAAAAACCTTATATCTCATCCTTCTGTTAGCATATTACTGATTATGTCATTATTATTACTATAGTTTTTAGCAGTGCAGTGGCTCAGTGGTAAAGATGCTTGGCTTGGCAGCTGGAAAGCCAGCAGCCTAGGTTCAAAACCCCAGCTCCATGGGACAGAGTGAGCTCCCTTTATCTGCCCCAGTTCCTGCCCAGCTAGCAGTTCAAAAACATACAAATGCAAGTAGATAAATAGGTACCACTTTGGCGGGAAGGTAACAGCACTCTGCGATGTCATGCCAGACACATGACTATGGAAATGTTTTTGGACAAAGCTGGCTCAATAGCCTTGAAAAAGAGATGAGCAACACACCCTCTAATCAGCAATGACTAGCAGAATAAAATCCATAGGGACTCCTTTACTTTTTATTCTGTTACTATAGCTTACATCTTACTGTTATTTTCTTAGAATCATGTGTTCCTGATGAATTACTTCTACTACTAGGATTGTGCAGTAGTTTGGATCTAGTCTCCAAAACTGGCTTCAGAGAAGGCATGAATAATTTTTTCAACAACATTTTAAAGTAGCTGTGCCTTTTCACAAAATTATGCAACACCCACAGAGCACAGTCATGTGGACCTCTAAAAAGATGCAGCTTTTGTAACAGGTGCTGTATCTATGTTTTTACCACTCTTACTGTACTCTTTTGAACACTGAATCTGGAGCGTAGCAGAGACCTAACTAATACAATGATCGCAACCAGAGGTGGTATTCAGCAGGTTCTGACCAGTTCTGGAGAACCGGTAGTGGATATGTTGATTAGTTCAGAGAACTGGCAAATACCACCTCTGGCCCCACCCTCATCTATTCTCTGCCTCCTGAATCCCAGCTGTTGGCTGTGTTTTCTTTTGTTGCCTTTAAACAAGAAAACAGAGCTGGAAAGCAGGTTAATGGGTTGGGGAGGGAATGGGATTTTGCAATAACCTTCCCCGTGAAGTGGGGTGGGAATGGAGATTTTACAGTATCCTTACCCTGCCATGCCCACCAAGCCAAACGACAAGGCCAAGCCACGCCCACCAAGCCACGCCCAGAGAACAGTAGTAAAAATTTTTTTATTAATCCCACCACTGATCACACCCCATCTCTCTTTATGTCCTAACTGTAGTGTTGCTGGACTGAGGTTGGGGGTCTGTCTTAAATTCACTGTGATATGGTCCTACATGCATACAATTGTGCTATGAATAATATAAAGCTACAAATCAGCAAAATATTTTTTTCTTATTCATGAATGCTCTAATTCTGGATTCCACCCAGCTTTGAATGGAAGCCTTTGGAATGTAAATCCTAGGCTCCTTAGAGGAAATGTCCTTAAAGTAATAATACATTTAATAAGAGTGGCTTCAAAGAAAAATACAGTTTGGAATTTATTACATCTCCTGCTGAGTTTTACAAGAGAGGGATAAAAATTATGAAATATCATTATGTTTAAAAGGGAAATGGTCTCTTCTTCATTTAGACTGTAATTCTATACTCAGATACTTGTCAATGAAACAATTCTTTTAAAATTGGATTCTTTAGTAGAGGAATACCTCAGAGGTATTGCAGGTTTTGTTCCAGACTATCACAATGAATGAAATATTGCAATAAAACCAATCACCTAAATTGTTGGGTTTTCCAGGAACATAAAAATTATGCTTACACTATATTTAAGTTTATTCAGTGTGAAGTAGCATTATGTGAAAACAAAAACAAAAAGCAACTCTCAGCTGTTTCGCTGCATTCAAGGCAGGAAGGGAAACAAAGATCTCAAGGTAATGATCAAATGAGTCTTTATTCGTCCATACAATGTTCCGGATTCAGGTAACAACGAGTAACCAAAAGGAATTAAAGTCAGCTGTGGCACACCTCGCAGACAGAGCTGTATTTATACACCAGTTAACAACTTAATGATTTTATCCACCATCCAGTGAGCACTACTGGATCACATCCGGTCACCATGTAACACCCTAAACACCGTTTTTATCCATTAATTATTTACCCCTATTTACTATACTTGTACAAATATCATATACCAACATTGTATTTACGCCTATGAAGTGACCCTCCACCCCTCCCGATGGATCGTTAGTTCAACAGGCAGCAACCAAATCACTTTGTCTACAACCGCCCACAGGCTGTAACAGCTCAGCATGTGATGTCAGCAAGGCTTGTTATCTCCGTGGAACAGTCAAAGACCCAGGTTGGGTGGTTAACAGCACTTCCCCCCTCAATAGCATAGTCTGACATGGCACAACGTGTGGTGTCATGGCTCCAGCATACCCTGGAGACATGACAGGCGGCCCCTCTTATCAGGACTCTGCCTGCAACATGGGAAAAACATTATTATTACTTACAGTTATGGCAGTTACTCTAATTGCAACATGGGCCCAGGTTTGTTGAGGTATGTATTATGGAAATGACACACTAAACGATCTGCACATTCTTCTGATGCCTTCACCCAGGATGCTTCTGATAAAGGGCAGCCCTTCCAACATGCTAAATATTGGATACTATTCCTTCTTTTTTGAGAGTCGAGGATCCCAGCTATCTCAATGTAATCTGTATCATGTTGATAACCCTTTTTTATTTCAGGTACTTCGACCTGGGAGTCAATGGGTTTTAATAAACTGACATGAAACACTGGGTGTATATGGCTCAACAATGATGGTAATTTTAACTCTACTATGACAGGATTGATGATTTTTGTTATCGGGAATGGACCCAGATATTTGGGCCCTAATTTCTTACCATTTAATTTCAATTTAATATATTTTGTTGACAGGTATACTCTATCTCCAACCTGGAAAGGTTGCCGCTTCTTGTCTGCATATACTTCATAATCCATTGCCGTTTTATCTAGGGCTTTTCTCACATGTATCCAACTAGCTTGTACTTATTGTGCCCACTGTTGGACACTGACTGGGTCATTGGGATAGCTCTTCAAATCTGGTAATGGACTAAACTCCATGCCATTAGCTACAAAGAATGAACTATATCCTGTACTACTGTGTACTGCGTTATTGTACGCAACTTCTGCAAATGGTAACAGCTCCGCCCATTCTTGTTGTTGATAGGATACATAAGATCTTAAGTATCTCTCCACCATGGCGTTTGCTTTTTCTGTGGCGCTGTTCGTGCTTGGATGATAGGCTGAACTTAATCCCTGAGATGATCCCAACAAACAGAGGAATGCTCTCCAGAATTCAGCAGTAAACTGTACTCCTCTATCAGAAATTACTCGTTGAGGGATTCCATGTAATCTATACACATGTTGTATGAACATATTAGCTAGAGATTTAGCTGATGGCAACCCTTTACAAGATACAAAATGTGCCTGTTTCGAGAATTGGTCGATGATTGTCCATATAACTGTATATCCGTTACTGGTTGGTAGTTCCACTATAAAATCCATGGCAATATCCTGCCATGGATGTTGAGGTTCAGACACTGTTCGTAACAATCCGAGTGGCTTTCCCAGTCTTGGTTTTGACATTGCACAGACATGACAATTTTTTATATATTGTTCTATTTTGGACCTCATTTTCAGCCACCAAAATTGGCATCAAATGAAATGTAAGGTTTTTAAAAACCTGAAATGCCCGGCTTTTTTGTTATTATGACATTTTCCCAAAATGTAATTCCTACATTTTTGCGGTACACAAATCCTGTTTCCTTTCCAAGCCAAATTATCTCTATAGAAAACCAAGTCAGCATTACTGGTAAGCCATGTCTCTGTCTGAGTTGCCTCTCACAACATATCCTCCTTTATTTCCTTTAATTGTGTAGCCTGTCCCGTATTCCTGGGTGTGATTTCTGAGATCAGAGGCTGAACAATCACATCTCCAGGTTCATTCTATTGTGGTAGTTGGGACAGGGTATCCGTCATAAATTTTTGACCACCTGGTACATAACGCAGTTGGAAATTAAACTGCTTAAAGTACATAGCCCACCTAACCTGTTTGGAAGATAAACGGCGGGGCATTTGTAAAGCCTCCAAATTCTTATGGTCTGTCCAGACTTCAAAAACTTCTTTGGTGCCCTCTAATAAATGTCTCCATGTATTTAATGCCCACTTCACTGCAAATGCTTCCTTTTCCCAAATCGCCCATCTTCTCTCTGTTGGGGTGAATTTTAGGGATGTATAAGTACAAAGTTGTAACATTCCTTGTTCATTTATTTGCAAAAGGACAGCACCAACAGCCACATTGCTGGCATCAGCTTGAACCACATATTTTTTCACGGGGTCAGGATGTTTTAGAATCACTGCCTTGGAAAACAATGTCTTCAAATTGTCAAACACCTGTTGACATACGGTGGACCACTCATTTTTGACCGGACATTGGCTTTGTTTTCTGATTCTTTGTTTTTAGTAGTTCGGTTAATGGTAACGCAATACTAGCAAACTGTGGTACAAATTGCCGAAAAAAGTTTGCGAAACCAAGGAAACTCTGCAATTGTTTATGGGTTTGTGGGGTTTCCCATTCCAAAACAGCAGTGACTTTATTGGGATCCATTTCCAAACCATCATGGGAAATTCTATATTCTAGATAGTCTAATTTACTGCTGTGAAATTCACATTTTGACAATTTCTCGTACAATTTAGTGTCTAACAATTTTCTCAATAAACTTCGTACTAATTTTACATGTTCATCCAATGTCTGTGTGTAAATTAGGATGTCATCTAAATACACTAGTACTCCATGATATAAATGTTCATGCAGCATCTCATTAATCAACTGCATGAATACTGCGGGGCACCTTGCAGCCAAAAAGTACTTGCTCTCTTCAACCCCTGGAACACAGCAGGAGGTGGAGAGATGCGGGAGAGTCTGGCAGGAAGACATCCAGACATTCCAGATCTGGAACCTCAGGTCCTTTGGCAGCCTTTGCAAGCCAGGATTTCCTCGGGGGGAGGGGGGAAGGAAGGAGGAAAGAAAGAAAGAAAGAGAGGGGAAGGACCTGCAGGGATCTGTCCTGCAAACCAGAAATAGTCCTGTGAAGGAAGAAGCCCCTGAAGACCCCCCCCCCAGAGTCCCTGGAGCCCTTTGGAGCTGCTCTGCGGCGAGAAGGATGGAGACACCCCCTTTGGCCAAGGAGGGGAGCAGGAAAGGCCCCACAGCTCTTCAGCCTGGGAGGTGTGGGGAGAACTGACTTTCTTCTCAGCTGTTTTGCTGGATTCCAGGCAGGCAGGGAAACAAAGGTCTCAAGGTAATGATCAAATGAGTTTTTATTCATCCATACAATGTTCCAGATTCAGGTAACAATGAGTAACCAAAAGGAATTAAAGTCAGTTCTGGTGCACCTCGCAGCCAGAGCTGTATTTATACACCAGTTCACAACTTAATGAGTTTATCCACCATCTGGTGAGCACTACTGGATCACATCCAGTCACCATGTAACACCCTAAATACCATGCTTTTTATCCATTGATTATTTACCCCATTTACTATACTTGTACAAATATCATATTCCAACATTGTATTTACACCTATGAAGTGACCCTCCACCCCTTGTTAGATCATTAGTTCAACAGGCAGCAACCAAATCACTTTGTCTACAACCATCCGCAGGCTGTAACAGCTCAGCGTGTGATGACAGCAAGGCTCATTATCTCCATGGAACAGTCGAAGCCTCAGGTTGGGTGGTTAACAGCACTTCCCCCCTTGATAGCATAGTCTGACATGGCCCTGGAAACATGACATCCAGGCTGTCAGTTTTTCAGTTGGCAAGCTCAGCTTCTTTAACCACTGAGCACTTCCTTTTCCAAAGAGAGTGGCATAAGGCTACCTACAGCCAGAAACAAAATAGCAATAAAATTGTATGATTTTTAAATGCTTGTGCTGAGATATTTGGGCTTTACTCCTTGAACTTTAAGTTCAGATAGTGTCCATGAAATGACAATCTGAATTATATTTCAAATTTATTATTAATCATTGGTAAAAACAAAACTATTACAAAGTTGGCTTTATGTGTTTCAAATCATATCACTGTTTTAACTGAAATGTTCGAGAAAATAATAAATGCTGATTTAACTTATGGTATTTTCAACTAGATTTACATGGACACACTTAAACAGGGAAGGAGGGAATCAACAGTGGAGGGAATCGAAGTGCACAGCTTTTAAAAACTGAGTGTTTTTAAGTGTTAAGGTAAATTATTCATGTTATCAAATTGGAAACTGGAAACCTTATGCTGTTCAGCTTCCTTTGTACACTGATATTACAAAAAGCTATAGACAAGTCTTTGCCTCTATACATTGATCTTAATAGAGGATGAGAGAGTTCGGCCCAAACTCATATTCTGCTGACAGCATATAAACACAACTACTAGAAAAGTCATTGTGTGCTTTGTCTGAAGGGAGTTCTAAGCACATATTTCAAGGCATTTATAGCCATGGATATTAGCTGGTGTAGCAAGGCAGAACAGGTGATGCATAATTCTTGACATCTTCATGAACATTGGTTGTCTGATGCAAAATGATAGAAGTACATAATTAGACTCATCGGCATGATGACATTAAAATGCATGCAACATAGTTTCAATGTTATTAGCTCTTACTAGAGACCTCTGTTTATACCTTTAACTGGGACTAGGAATCTTGCTACAACTGTCAGTCTCCTTTAACCCTGCACATGCTGAGGCAAATGAAGCTAAAGTTAACAAAAAAAATTGCTACCAGTAAAGGAAGTTTTAGTCATGCAAATAAAATGAAAATTTGGAAACCAAAAGTATTGATTTATTTTTTAAAACTAAAATTGAAAATGAACAATCTATTTCAGTTTCACACTAGTTAATATCTGAAATGGAAATCATGTCAACATGTTGGGTGCTTGGCAGAAATGTTGCCTCTTTGTGAAGTGATGTGTGACACATATCTCATGCAGGAGCTGACAATCCTGTTCATTAATTTTATCACTAACATAAACTTTTCATATGCATATGATCAGTATATGGGACTTTCTGGGCAGTTTAAAATGTCTGTAACCTGTAATTACTGTCCTTGTACTTGATTATAATAATCTGATTGCAATTATTCAGTGATTTTAATACAAGCCCCAAGCTACATAACAATAATTCAAGTGCAGTGATTGGGAACATGTTTCTGTTTGGCTGTGAAATTATGTTTTAATCCAGATTGATTCAAGAAACTTCCCATAGTTTTCCTCATGTAATTAAGACTTGTATAGCAGTATACAATAGCAAAATTGATTTAATTTAATGTAAAAATCCTATGGAAGTCAAAATGGACCATGAACATGAATTCCCAAGATCTTAATAATAAAAGATAGCATAAAATGGCTGGTTTATCTTTGAATTATACCGATGTTTTGATGCAAAATATTATTTAAACAAATGAGATAATTTATGTGGGTATTGAATTTAGTAGTAATGAACATTGTTAAGATATAGATATGCAAATAGGTCAGAATTTTTTTGTCTTTGTTTACTTATTATTTTGAAACTCTGGTTCAAATAATACAATCAGATATCAACAAACCTCAGTTTAAAATCTCTAGTTAATTTGATTTTTTAAAAATGATCAAATTGATCAGTCATCTCTAGATGTATCTATATTATCTATATCTTCTATATCAATCTTTCACATTCTCCATTTCCTACATTGACCAGTTCTGGAGAACCGGTAGCAGAAATTTTGAATAGTTTGGAGAACCAGTAAATACCACCTCCGACTGGCCTTGCCCCATCTATTCTCTGTCTCCCGAGTCCCAGCTGATCAGCTGGGTCTTCTTTTTATTTATTTATTTATTTATTTATTTAATTTGATTTATATACCGCCCCTCTCCCGAAGGACTCGGGGCGGTGAACAGCCAACAAAATGTGAATACAGAAAAACC
>JANHFN010002378.1:144611-155644 GCA_032468175.1 Toxicocalamus goodenoughensis | reverse complement strand
TTTTTTTGTCTTGATTGGCTGGCAACATTGTGTTCCTGTATTGGAGGCTTTTAGTGCAGCTTGGCTCCGAGTAAATGAACAGCTATCATTTATTAGGAAGCTAGGTTTCATCTGGGTGAAGGTTCGTTCTCTGAGCTTTTGGTTTGGTTTCTCAGCATTTCGTTACCAGGCTAGGTAACATCTTCAATGGGATTTAGGGGATTTCAGTGTCGGTGTTCTGCTTATAAGGACATTGTGTGGTCAGTAGGTCTTGTGATGATGAGATCAAGTCAGGTGAGGATCACCTCAGATCAGGGTCTTGTGATGGGTCTTATGATGGATCTTATGAGTTTTCAATGTTCGCATTTGCTTTTCTTGTTAATAAGCAGTGATGAAAGATTATAATATAAAATAATAAACCCAAATACTGCACTTTGCTGTTTCAAGAGTTTACCTTAAGATCAGTGGTGCATTTCAAAAACTTTTTACCATCGGTTCGGTGGGCGTGGCTTGGTGGGCGTGGCTTGCACATGCACATACGCATGCCAAATGCGCACTTTGCACAGGTGCAGAGGCTTTCTGTCTCACCTCCTGCAAGCCTGCACTCCTTGTCGCTTCAGCATCTGCCACGCAACAATCTGCTGGGCTGCGCAAAATAGCTGCACTTTAAAAGTAGGACATAAAAGTTAGTATGGGAGCCTGGGTGGAAGGTGGGCCAAACAGCAGTGTCAGAGAAAACTGGTTCGGTCTCCGCAGCTCATTGGCGCTACCGGCTCGACAGACCATGCCGAACCAATAGAATACTACCACTGCTTAAGATAATCAATCAGATATTCACTGCTAGGGAAAACATATTATAATTTGTTAAGGTTATAAAGTATTATTGCATTGGGATCTTCATCAGTTAAAAATATTGTCCAGTTTTGCAAATGAGAAAATTGTCACTTATTCCACACTGTTGATAAGCAACCCGTGTAGGGGAGGTTGAACCCTCTTCAGCTCATCCCCCAAATGTGTTGTACATATTTAAGGATTTAGATAAACATTTCCTCTGATTTGGTGACTACAGATAGTCCTCGACTTATGATCACAATTGAGCCCCAAATTTCCATTGCTAAGCGAGAGTTGTTGAGTGAATTTTGTTCCATTTCACGACTTTCCTTGTCACAATTGTTAAGTGAACCCTGCAGCTGTTAAGTTAGTAACACAGTTGTAAAGTGAATCTGGCTTCCCCGCTGATTTTGCTTGTCAGAAGGTTACAATGGGAATCCCATAACCCCAGGACACTGCAACTGTCATAAATATGAGTCAGTTGCCAAGCATCTGAATTTTGATCGCATGGCCATGGTGCTGTTGCATTGTGGACATGATTGTGAAAAATGGTCATAAAATCACTTTTTTTCAGTACCATTGTAACTTTGAACGGTCATTGAATGAACTTGAAAGTCGACGACATTATGTAGTCCCCGTGTGCATTTTTTCCTCATCCTTTCCCACCTACCTCTTCATGAAAGTGAGTAAACCAGGTCTTCTGTGTTAGGCATGCTGACTGGTTATCCCAAGCAAGGTAGGGCCATGTACAGAAAGCATCTGATTGGACAGGGCTAAAATCCATGCTAATCCACAACTGAATGCTAAACAGCCACCCAAACTATCATTGGATGTTGGAGCAGAAAATTGCCTCCTTTGGTATTTGTTTTCTTTTAAAAACCAATACAACTAGGCCCTGCCAGTAACAGAACAAGATGTTGCAATTGCATCTGATGCTTTCTAAACTATTTTTTTAAAAACATGATTATTATGGGGAGTAGGGGAGATGAAAAATATGTTTAAAATGTAATATTTATAAAACTGAAACATTTTCTCTCTTCTTTATTTCTAGGTAAGTTATACTTCACATCTCCTTGAAATGACAGAAATTGCATTTCTTGCATGATATGTAGCAAATGTAAAAGCAAGACAGTGAGTGCAAAAATGGCATTGTTCATCAACTTGGGTAAGATTTCAAAAAACAGCTTCATTATGTGCCTATTTTGTTCTGAGATTGGTAGCAGAAAGTAAGCACTACTTTGGCAAGAGTTGTTATGTAGAAACATAAAACTGAGTTGACTTTTGTGTTCCAGTTGAACTGTATGGAAACTAGGACTTTCTAAGATTTCTCTGGGAAAAAAACAATGCCTTGGCTATTAATCATATTCATAGTAATAGAAACACCAGCTTTTTCTTCTAAATAAGAGGAAAAAGTTGCTAGGACTCTAGTGTTACTCCACTTTAAAGGAACTAGTGATTTAATCTCTGTGTTTCTATATGCATATAGTATATATATAGTATTTATTGCCCGGTCTGCTTGATTGAGATCTTTCCAGGTTTTTACCTTCACAGAACAGCATTTCATTTGCAGATCACATATTAATTTCATATCAGATATTTTGGACAAGGCTAATGTAGCTCTCTGGGGTTCATACTAGTTCAGATATGTTAGTCTGGGTAGTGTTTTGTGAATGAACTGGTCGCAATAGGCATTCCAAAATTTGAAGCTTCTTTTGCTATATTGTTTCCAAAACTATTCTTTATGACTTAAAGCTTTTTTGAGAATTGGAAACTATATGAAAATGATATCACCAGTACCAGAAAGCATTTTATTTCATTTCCTGTGTCTCCCGATTAATGAGTTATTTTACTGTTATTATATGTTGACTTAACTTTCTCAGCCAATTGACAGATCCTTCTTCTCAGGAGTCAGTTCAGACTTTAAATAATAGTATAAACTAGTATCCATTCTGGTTGATATCTGTTGCTGTATGATTTTAACAGGCAAAGATTATTTTATTTCTTTGTTCATTAAAAGACTTGACTGCAAGTGTTGTATAACTAAGGGCTGTGTGTCTGCTGAAGAAAAACTGTTTGCCACTGATCAAAACAGAAATTAGTCTTACGAGAAGAACTACAAGGAAATTCTATAAAAAGTAGAGAAGCATAAGATGATAAATTCTGTGCACAACTCATTTATCAGCAGACTAAGACCAGAGTTAGGGAAAGTTGCAAGGTTGCCATCAAACATAGCAATCCCGCTTTCCATGTCACTCTTATCATTCTTTCTCATAGCACCAAATTCTAAAGGTAAATGCCATCAGTTGTGTAGTCCAATCAGGATACTTAGAATCATACTGATTAATTTTCTGGAGAATCAGTAAGTAAGGAACAGATTCATTTTCTTTTTACCTGTGTCCTGATTACCCATAGTAGCCCAGCCAAGGCTATTATCCTAGCAAAAAGAGAAAATAGTCAAAGGGAAGTGTTTTATCTACTCTTTCTTATAGCTGTAAGGCAAGGGTGTCAAACTTGCGGCCTGCAGGCTGGATGCATCATATGCTGCCATGCCCATCTCCAGTTTAGCGAAGGGGGGAAGTCACGATAAGTCACGCGACGACAACGTGACACCGCGAGTTTGACAGCCCTGCTATAAGGGCTTCAGAAGGAGCAGGTGAATAGATGATGACAATAAAGACAGAGGAAAGAAACTGTGGCAGTGGCACCTCCATAGGTCTATGGTTTTTAACAGATATCCTCAAATTCCTAGCTCTGTTATCTTAGGTAACCAGGAGTAAGATGGTCATACTCAACAGCCCAGAAAAATTTTTTTAAAGGAAGAAAATTTAAAGGGGCAAAGTAAAAGTCAAAACACACCAATGAGGACTGAGCGTGTATAAAATATGCAGAAGGGCAAATTGAATCGGGCGAGATCTTTATTATGGTCATTTACCAGCCTGAATGTAGAGTGGCAAATGGAAAAGATTGGGGGACAGCAAAATTCCTTTCTTGAAGCCTTGGATAGAAGTACTTATTTTAGATGGAAAAATGCAACATTTTGCGTTGATTAAAATTACTATTATTATACACTTCATTTATATTCAACACAAGGCATCAACCTATTCTCCCCACAACAACTCCATGTCAGCTGGGTTGAGAAAGAGTGGCTGTCCCAAAACCACCCAGCCACATTTCATGTTGAGGGAAGCCCAGAAGTCATAATCTTCTGCTTTCTAGCCCAGCACCTTTATACTACTACACCAAGCTGGCTTTCCATAATATCAAATACAAAATTAGTATTCATTATAATGAAGCAATGGGACAAAATTAGAGCATATGTAGAACCAGATATGACTCATCCATCCCAGAAGATTACCAGGCTGGCATTGGTCTTGGATTTTGCCATACAAACATACATAGGTATCATACAAACAATAAACTCTAGGAATGGAAGGCAGGATGTCCATCCCCTGTACATGTAGCACTATTGTTGTGTTAGAATATCTTCTCCCAGCTCCCTAGGTTGTTGTTTTTCCAGAAACATAACTGGGGAATCTTAAGAATGTCTGAAATCTTTCCAGTATGTGATCAGTTTCCTTTAAATTATCTCTGTGTGAGTATGTGTGGAGAGGTCTGTATATTTCTCCAATTTAGAGGATTTAAATTGGTAAACAGAGGAACATTAGGATTAAAATATTTCATTGTACTTATTTATTTATTTGGCTATCCTGTTTTTATTTCCCTCTGAAGGTACAGCTTGTAGTAACAGACACTCTGAATGCAGCATAATGATACTAATATCGTAAAATATATTACTAAATGCAAGGTTGGGAAATACAATTCTAGCAAAAATGGTTCTGTGCAAATGTGTTAATAGTGGAGATATCCATTATGCTTTCTTAGAACCACACATGTGTGATTTTCATGACCTTCCCTTATAATCAATGCGACATTCACATTTACTCACATGTTCATAAACATGTGACAAAGAGGTTGTGTTTTTTTTTAAAAAAAAACTTTATTAGAATAAGCTAAACATTTTTAAAAACCTGCTGTTTGGGATTGATTTTTTTAAGGATAGAACAACATCATCATTCAGGGATTAGAATCTCCAGTGGAAGTCATGCAATCTTTCAACTATGTAATTAAAATGTGGATTTGTTGTATTATTGAAGATAGGCAACTGCTGTTTTGAGTGTTAGCCCTGGCATACCCAAGGGAACAGACAATATTTGGGTTTTCCCATTTTGCACCAAAAAAGAGAGCAAAAGATAAGAGCATTGAGAATATAAGACATTGGTTTGAGAATTATACATGATCACTCTGTCTCAGGGGTGGGATTCAAATTTTTTAACAACTGGTTCTGTGAGCATGGCTTAGTTGATGGGTGTGGTTTGGTGGTCATGTGACTGGGTGGGCATGGCCAACTCAACATCACTCATGTCAAGGGGTACTTCTCCTAGCCTGGCCGCTCATGACAGTGGGGATGCTGCAATGGTCATAAGTGTGAAAAACGGACATAAGTCACTTTTTTCAATGCCATTGTAACTTTGAATGATCACTAAATGAACTATTGTAAGTCAAGGATTACCTGTACAAAAATAGGAAAAGCTTCTTTGCTTGCAAAAAGCTGTCCTAAATACCAATCATTAGATTAAAAATATCTGCAAGCTGGAGTTACAAATCAGGCAGGGTGCCAGAGAACCTTGAGGAATTAAAATAGTTAAAATGCAATGATAACTATCAGCAGCCAACTCTTGATCATAAAGTGAAACCCTTTAGCAGAGAGGTCATTTAAGCTATCCAGAAAGAGCACACCCAGGAAAAGCAATCCTTAGATCCATTTGCACCACTTAAAGATACCAGCTGATCTCACTCACCTCACAAAATATCCTAAGGAAATCATCCAGATTTAAGGAAAGATTACATACCCCCCAGAAAGGCAGTAAAAAAATCAGTGCCAAGCTTGCATCCTACCTCTTGGAAGTACACCCCAAAAGGATAGTGCAAGATACCACTAAAGCAGTGAAGGAAGACCCCTTCCCCAGATAGAAAAATAAATGATGAGGCAGGGGAAAATTCAAACACAATACAAATAAATCACAACAGTAGCTGTTGCTTGTTAACCCAGTTACCAGAACAAATAGACCCAGGAACTAGCCAGATTTCTCAACCCAATTTCTTTTCAGGAACAGAGATTAACCCTTTTCTTTCCAACAAAGCTGAATAGGGAAAATTATCCCATCAATAAACACAGGATTAAACGTCACAAAGGACAGAATTAAATTTCATCAAAAACCAGTTTTAGACCAAAACTCAGAAAGGGTATGTAAACTCACGTTTGAATGTCTATCTTTCTAGCTAGCCAAGAAGCCTTGCTGAATGTCACTCATCTTGATTCCTTGTCATTAAAAAGCTTCTTTCCACAGCTCTGCTTTGTTATTCAATTATTTCTTCAAAGTGCTGATCATTGTATGCAGGCTGGAAGTATTTCCTCCCAACAGCAGTGTAAAAAGCTTAAAACAACCCTTCCCCTTTAAGAAAGTACCAGAAGAAAAAAAAACCTCCTTCTGAGACAGTAAATCTAGGCATACTGCCAAGAATGTAATAAGGGTAGAAAAAAACAAAAGGAGATTTCTTCTAACAACTGGTTCTCTGAATTACTTAGAAAGCTAACAAGGGGTTCTATAGAACCGGTCACAACTGGTAGAATCCCACCCCTGCTCTGTCCATATGTTAATACAATCAATACAGCTCTCTCTTGTGGTATTTGAGGAAATACACTGTAATAAATTTACTAACTTGCCAGCTCTGGATTGCAACGAACGTGCAAATTTGTGATAGAAAAGCTTAGATGTAATGGGTAGCATCAGATCGGAAATTACACTGTCACGTTTCAGTTGTTGTCTAAGCCAGCCTTGTGCTGTATAGTTAAGTGGATTATTTGCTGTATTTTTCCATGTGCTTTACTTCCATATGTTTCCTTTTGCTAAGTTTTGATATTATGTATAGGCAAGGAAAAAGCACAGAAGAGATCAGAAGTTTATACATGTTGAGTTTCTCTCTGAAGAAAAGAAAACTCTGGATTTTTAAATAAAAATGCAGAGCATTTTCACTTCTAGAAAATATTTTTTAATATAAAACATATCTGCTTCCAAGTTTTTATTTCACAGAGCTGGGAGGTCAATTTGCCATCAAAGACTGTATTGGTAACACTTCCCCAAGGCAAAAACAGTGAAAAGGTATTTGAATGTACAGTATAGCATATAAATACATTTAAGAAAATATGTGCATTTTCATATTTATTGATAGCATATCCATGTTCAAGCTTATAATTGTGTGGCTAGTTTAGAAAAAGCATATATGGGTTGTCCCAAAAAATAGAGAAAATCAACAAGAATAAAAATTATCCCACTGATCTCTCATTTGACTGTCTAAAAAATGAATCTTCAAAATTTTTCACTTCTGAATGGGGGACACAAACAACTGGATTTATTTATGCAAAAAAAATAATCATAGAAACTAAAGATTGAAAGGATCTTTGGAGAATATCTGATCCAAACTTCTACCTTGTGTGAGAATCCATTAAAATGTCCACCCTGATTAATGATCATCTATTGGTCAAATATCTTCAGCAAAGTCTACCATCTCCCAAGACAATGTATTCTACTATTTTAACAGCCAATATTATTAGGAATTTGAGGAACATTCTTCTCACAGTAAGCGCAGTGGAGAATTCACTGTCACTATGTCAAATAACGTAGGTAGACAACCTAATATTTTCTATATATTTTTGATAATGTTTCTCATTTTAACTAGAGTTTACAAAAATTTGAGCAGGTTATAGGAAATTGTTTTATATTCAAAGATATCTGGAGAGTATCAGTTCTTGTAATAAAGGAACAAATTGACCAGAAGTCTCTCAGAATGGCAACTGCAAGCCACCCACTGATACAACAATAAAGGCAGAAGTTTTTTACTTGGAAAGGTCAAGGTGAGCTCAAAAGCAGCTGTGTCACAGAACAGATGATATTTTCGGTGCTTAGAAATAAAAAAAAAAGTTTTTTTAGCTCATTCTTCATAACATTTTCAAATATTTGCATAGCTAGATAAAATGCAAATGTTTATACAGCAATAAGTAAGCTTTAGGCAATAGCAATTACACTTCTGTATAACTTTTATTACAGAATAATATGAAAGCTTAATACCAACAGGTTCTTTTCCGGAAATAATATTCATGGAGAGAGAAATATAATATTCATGGAGAGAGGGGAGGGGGAAGAGAGATATCTACTTCTGCTGACTGTAATTTGGCAGTTTGAATCTCACCAGACTCAAGGTTGACTCAGCCTTCCATCCTTCCAAGGTTGGTAAATTTAGGACCCAGATTGTTGGGGTCAATAGGTTGACTCTGTAAACCACTTAGAGAGGGGCTGTAAAGCACTGTGAAGCAGAATATAAGTCTAAGTGCTATTGATATATAGTTCCAATTTTAACTACTACACCAACCAACTTCTTTGTTAAAATTGGAATACTTTCATTGGTTGATTGTTTATAGATATATTACAGAAAGTGATACAGTTTTACAAAAAATGTATTAGCCAGAAATGGGCAGAAAGGAGATTGGGCTTTATTGATCAGTTTCTGATTTGCTGTTTTCTGACTCAAAGGCCCCTGTCCTTTTCTAAATTGTATTTCTTGATTTGTAGTTATACCAATATAGACATGAAAGCTTAAATGTGTTCTTCCCATGTGTGGTTCATGGGACGTTGTAGATAATTTTGTCCTCCTCCAGAGGCCACTAGTTTAGATCTTCTCTAGCCTGTCTCAATTTTAATCCTCTTATTCTAATTACTATTTTTCATTGGAAAAATATGGATGAAAAAATGGATGGTCCTTTGCTGATGACTATTTTCAGGGCTGGGATACCATGAAACAATGAGAAACTCTGCTTAAGAATAAAAATACTTCTAGGATCTAATTGGCTCTAGTCTTCAGGCAAATTGATCAAATCCTCTGAAAAGAGGGAAAAAATACACACACACACACAAACAGTATTCAAATAAATAATGGCATCTCTGTACTCCGAAATTCTTTGGAAGCAAAGATCCTGTTGTAGAATCTCAATTGTCACCCCTGTTTTATAGATCTGTAGCATAATTCTAGTTATGTCTACCCAGATAGCAGGTAAGTTTGTGCAGTGATTGTCTCCAGAGTGGTTTAGCTGCATTTGAAGTACAGCAAGTAGAATCCCCTGATTAATAAATCTCAAGAGTTCTATGTTGGGGAAAAAGCATTTGTTGGATTCCCTGGAACCCTAAGTAGATATGCATAGGATTTCATTTTTAAACAACTATCCTGAAATTATCTATTTTCTTCAATATTAGTTATCTGGGGTATATTGTTAACAATAAATATATGGAGTAGAAGTCCTTTTCTTTTATAATTAATCTTCCTGGAAACTGGGTAGTCAAGGCAAGAGCATTAAAAGAAATAACAGTTTCTGAGCAACAAAAGATGATTAGAGCACTGGAGGCTAAAACATATAAACAATGGTTGCTGGACTTGGGTATCTTTCATTTAATGAAATGAAGGAGTAGGGGTGACATGGTAGCAGTGTTTCAATATCTCAGGGGCTGCCACAAAGAAGAGGGAGTCAAGCTATTCTCCAAAGCACCTGAGGGCAGGACAAGAAGCAATGGGTGGAAACTAACCAAGGAGAGAAGCAACCTAGAACTAAGAAGGAATTTCCTGACATTTAGAACAATTCATCAGTGGAACAACTTGCCTCCAGAAGTTGTGGATGCTCCATCACTGGAGGTTTTTAACAAGATACTGGACAATCACTTGCCAGGGTTTCCTGCTTGAGCAGGGGGTTGGACTGGATGGCCTCAAAGGTCCTTTCCAACTCTGTTATTGTGTTCTGTTCTGTCCTAACCCTTTGTGGACTTTGTAAGATGAGGAATTAGGGGAGTCTTGGAAACTAATCTACGGCGACTTGTATGGCAAAATGAGATCATGTCTGGCTATGACTTTAGTCCCTAACTCAGATTCTATAGTATAACTTCCCAACTGCCGGAGAATAGCACAGTCAGAGAAGTGAGAGCCTCAGAAATTTTTTTAAAAAATAAATTAAAATAAAATACAATTGCTGTGGGAGTTACTGTTCCTTCTAATCAGACCCGGATTCTTAGGAGGTCCAGGCCAGAGGTACATCATGGGAGCAGATCTTGAACTTTTATGGAAGGTTTGTGGTGAGGTTGTGCGAATCAAAGATACAAGTGCTGTGTTCAGCATCCTAGAGCAGGGGTCTCCAACCTTGGCAACTTGAAGACTTGGGGACTTTGACTCCCAGAATTCCTCAGCTAGCAAAGCTTCAAGACAGGTGGACTTCAACTCCCAGAATTCCTCAGCCAGCAAAGCTTTAAGACCTGTGGACTTCCAACTCCCAGAATTTCTCAGCCAGCAAAGCTTTAAGACCTGTGGACTTCCAACTCCTATAATTCCTGAGCCAGCAAAGCTTTATGACCAGTGGACATCCAAGTCCCAGAATTCCGGGCCAGCAAAGCTTTAAGACAGGTGGAGTTCAACTACCAGAATTCCTGAGCCAGCAAAGCTTTAAGACCAGTGGACTTCCAACTCCTAGAATTCCTGAGCCAGCAAAGCTTTAAGACCAGCGGACTTCAATTCCCAGAAATCCTCAGCCAGCAAAGCTTTAAGACCAGTGGACTTCAACTACCAGAATTCCTCAGCCAGCAAAGCTTTAAGACCTGTGGACTTCCAACTCCTAGAATTCCTGAGCCAGCAAAGCTTTAAGACCAGCGGACTTCAATTCCCAGAATTCCTGAGCCAGCAAAGCTTTAAGACCAGCGGACTTCAATTCCCAGAATTCCTCAGCCAGCAAAGCTTTAAGACCAGTGGACTTCAATTCCCAGAATTCCGGGCCAGCAAAGCTTTAAGACAGGTGGAGTTCAACTCCCAGAATTCCTGAGCCAGCAAAGCTTTAAGACCAGCGGACCTCAATTCCCAGAATTCCTGAGCCAGCAAAGTTTTAAGACCAGCGGACTTCAATTCCCAGAATTCCTGAGCCAGCAAAGTTTTAAGACCAGCGGACTTCAATTCCCAGAATTCCTTAGCCAGCAAAGCTTTAAGACCAGCGGACTTCAATTCCCAGAATTCCTGAGCCAGCAATGCTTTAAGACCAGCGGACTTCAACTCCCAGAATTCCTGAGCCAGCAAAGCTT
>JANHFN010002378.1:134443-144511 GCA_032468175.1 Toxicocalamus goodenoughensis | reverse complement strand
TAGAAGACCCTTGTTTTATGAGAAAGTCTATGGAAATTTCTCAGTCATTCAGGTCATGGTTGTCCCAAAGGTGCTGGATTTTCTTGTTTTCTCTTTGAAGACGTTTCGCTTCTCATCCAAGAAGCTTTGGATAGTGGGGAATGGAAGGATTTATACTCCTTGCAAACTGAAGGATTTATAAATCCTTCCATTCCCCACCATCCAATCAGAGCTGAAGCAGCTTCTTGGATGAGAAGCAAAACATCTTCAAAGAAAAAGCAGAAAGTCCAGTTGCCTCTTGAAAAAGCACCTTTGGAACAACCATGACCTGCATGACTGAGAATCTCCACGGACACCTGCCAGCTACTGTATTCCTGTGGAGGTTAAAATGGGTGTCCCTTTATAGAATTAGATGGTGGAGGAGAGAAAATATTATTTCAAATCTCATGAGAGCTATTGGTCTTTCTGCCACCCGAGATTCTCGCACAACTTTCTGCTCTGTGCTTGTTATGTTTCAAGGCCGGAGAGGAGGAGCGGGGAGGTTGATTGACTGTTGCTGTGCAGTAGCCGCAGGGACTGAGGGAGGCTGCTTTTGCCGACCCACCCCTTTCTCACCACGGGAGAGGGGTGTCATTGATGCCGCTCCAGGGGGATGCCTGTCCTCTTTTCCCTCACCGTTCTCAGAGGGATGAAGGCAACTCAGAATAATGCCGAGTGTGGGCGTTGGGACTTCCGGCTGGGGAAAAGCGCTTGCTCGCCTCCACTGTGGCAGAATGTTTAGGGATGTTGGAGTCATGAAGGCCCTCTGATCGGATGGGAAGATTCCTTTAACAACTGCCCATGCGGCAATGATAGTCAGGATAATCGTGCATTTGGGAAATTGGGATCGTTCTTTCAGAGTTAATATTTATAAATTAATCCATGTTTTGAAGTGAAAGCATTCTCAACAAGCTCCTCCTGCCTTAGATGTGTCCCTCTTTCCATTTTTTTGTAGTTATTTGTGAGGAATGTAAGTCACCTAACAGTTATTTGGGTTGGAAATATATAAACCAGGATAGACATTTTAATACTGCCTCTTTAAGGGAAAGCTAAAAGTGTAATTGGGTGTGGTTTCTCAAATGGCCATAAGATGGAACCAGAAACCTGGGTTGATTATAGTCTTAGTCTCAGAAGAGAGTGTGTCTCAGTGAGTCTCTGTTTTGTTCTGTTGGAGAGTTTTGCCGTTCCTGTATTGATTGCTATTCCTGGATTTGATGTAAGTCTGATACTGAACTGTTTTTGACACTGGACTTTGTTATTGGATTATCCCTGGACTGAAAACTGACTGATTTTACCTGTGAATGACTTTGGAAATGCTTGTTTGAACTTTGCTTAACGTTTCTGAAAGCAACTGTACAGTATATCTGTGTGCTGTGTGTGTATTATTCAAGCACTTATCTCAAATACGTCTCTCTGTATGCGCTCATTCTCCTAACGGGGAATTACCTCAACACATTGTGTGAGAATAAATAAAAAGACTATGTGTAAGCAGATAAAAGAGGGAAGGGAATTGGCTGCTTGGTCATTTCAGTGAATACAAGTGGGTTACACTGAAATGCCAGCAATGGGTACATTGAAGATTCTACTAATAAAAGTAGACCACTTACTTAACCAGATGGGCTGAAGCATTTCCATGTGCAAGAGCACATGCTCAGATGACAACAAAGATAATATTGGAACAGATAATACCTAGATATGGATTGGTTGAAACTATTGATAGTGATAAAGGCACACACTTTACTGCCCAGGTGTTGAAACAAGTGATGGAGCAATTGGGGATGGATTGGCAATATCACATCCCTTGGAATTGAGTGGGTGATTGAACCAAACCCTAAAAAATTCAGTAAAAAGTTAATACTGGAACTCCAGGTACCCTGGGTAAAATCTTTGCCTTTAGCTCTTTTGCAGATTAGAACGAGCCCTAGAAAGGAAGGTATTTCACCATATGAAATGATGTCTGGGTTACCTTATCCTGGGATTATGGGAATGCCTAGGTTGGAGTTTAAAGATGTCTTCCTTAGAAAATATATACAAGGACTGTCCCAGTGTTTTTCTCTTTTAAGGTCTAAAGGACTACTAGCTTAAACCCTACTTTTCGAATTTGCTGTCCATAGTTCCAGCCTGGTGATTGGGTCCTGATAAAAAGAAAAAACTTTGCCACGTCCTGCTGACCACTGAAACAGCAGTCTGGACAAACAACAAATGCTGGACCCACTACACATGTGTAAAAGGACCAGTTAACGAACTTAAAGAGGAGAAAGAGGAGAAATTACAACCTGTCTGGAAAGGGCCATACCAGGTACTGGTGACCACTGAGTTGGCTGTGAAGTCCAGAGAGAAAGGTTATAGATAACAGATAATCAGAGTTGGAAGGGACCTTATAGCTCATCTAGTCCAACCCCCCGCACAAGCGGGAGACCCTACACCATTTCTGACAAATAATTTCTGACAAATAGGTTGAACACACTATTCTAAAGTCGGACCAGTGGACTCACCTTCTGGATGGACAGTGAAACGAGATACATCAAAGCTCTTCGTTTAACGTTGAAAAAAAAATACACTTAGTTTATGGAAAAAGTGGATGATTGGGTTTCTCATTTGGCTGGGGGTAATAAACGTTTGTATAGTGTTGTTGATCATCTTGAGTAGGGAGATAGTTTGGAAGGTGGATGTAAGTCCCCAACGACCAGCTGGAAGTTTTAAAATCTAAGAAAAATAAACAAACACAATTACGCCAGGTAGGGCGGGCCCAGTACACTAGAAATATGAAGCTCATAGTGGTGGTGGTAGTTGCCTTGTGGGAAGCCATGCAATATGTGAAGGTAGCAATGGAAACTTTTGATGCATTGCCTCATTATCCTATAACATGGCAGCAGCTATGTTTACATACTGGACATGAGAGTAAGTAATCGCAGGTACAGACACCACTGAAACGGATTGAAGTTACATTGGGAGCTGGAATCTGTATTAGATCCACCTTGAGTGATGGGATACTGTTAGGTTAAATACCCAAGGTATAATTGTACGTATGATGTAGGTATAAACCATAGGGATGTATCAAGTAGAATGGAGTTTTTGTATAATCAATGTGCTGAACTTTATGGAAATTATTCACCATCCTCTAAAAAATTTAGAATCCTGGAAGAAGGGCTACTTTTACCGTATACTGAATTGAAGAGTGCACCGTCAAACCTTATCTTTTGCATAACATCACTACACACTTAACACACACTGATGAGTCGACCTTTAAGAGGTTATGGGTTATATTGACTTCATGGCTACCAAATTTTGCCTGGCTAAAGGACCTATTTTTATACATAATTGCTATTATTGTTATAGGATTTATATCATGTATTCATGTAATTTGTATGCAATGTTTGCCTCTATGTGGTAACAGATGTAATACTGCTATCAAGTAACTAAGCCAAAGACACTAGGGCTAAAAGGAAAATGATTAAGCCAACGAGAGGTGAGAATTATGTCGCAGGATTAAGATGGAGGTTTACAGAATAAAGGATAAAATAGAAAAGGTCGGATTGTGAGAAGTGAAAATTATTCCTGTAATGAAAAAAGAAAAAGTATTGACATATTTCTCTTTTGTATATTTCTCTTCTGTATAACCTGAGAAGCCCCTGATCAAATATTAACTAAGAAACCGCTAACAAAGCAAAATCCATTAAGAATAGTCCATATGAGGACAGTTGTCATGCCAACCCAGGACATTAGCTGTCCAGATATTCCCAGAAAAGGGTGTCTTGGAAGGTGGGGGAGCCCAAGGGATGCCTGTGGCAGGCAAGCCTGGCCCTGCTCTAGGCCTCCAAGAGTTTTCCTCAGTCCTGAGGTAGCCAGTACTCTGCTTAGCAACTCGCACATTCGATTAATGGCTGCCTCAGGAACAGCAAGGGATTCAGGTAGTTAAGGAAAGCCGTCTCACTTAACAGTCTGTGCAACATGCAACTGTAATCGCAAGGGCCATAATAGTTGTATCTTGAGGATTACTTTTATGCTGGCTGGGGAATTTGGGGGCTCAAAATCTGGGCGAAATCAAGGTAGAAGACTGAAACACCACATGTGGGAATTTCATAATCAACATACAAAAAAGCTCCACCCAAAATTCCTTTTTGAGGAATTCTCAACTTCTGGAAAAGGAAATATCCAAAAGCTTCTGCTGATAACCAGAAACTAGTAGTTAGCCATTTTACATTTTCCTTTTCTCCCCACCTACAAGTTTAATCCTGAGAAATGTTTGAGTAAAATGAATCAGGCCAAAATTCAAACAATCAATTTCTCACCGACACTTTCTTTTTTAAAAAATATTTATATATTATATATATTTATCATATCTATATGTAAAAGACAGACTTAAAAATTAAAATTAAAATAAACAAGAAAATGGTAATGTCTGACCTTGATGAATATAAATCACTGGGACCTGAGGGATTATATCCCAGAGTTTTGAAAGAGCGGACAGGTGTTATCTCATAACCATTGTATCATATGTTTAAATAATCTTGGAGCACTGGGGAACCACCAGAGGATTAGAAAAGAACTGATGTGGTTCCCATCTTCAAAAGTGGGAAAAAATAGACCCAGGTAACTACAGACCAATCAGCCTAACATCGACCTAACCACCTTGGAAGATACTGGAAAAAATAATAAAAAAACAGATCTGTGAACATCTAGAAACAAATAAAATCATAACTAGTGGCCAGCACAGGTTTGTTAAAAACAGATCATGCCAAAACAATCTTATTTCATTCTTTGACAAAGTGGCTAAAGTAGTAGACCAGTGACATGCTTTGGATTCAGCAAGGCATTTGACAATGTAGACCACAACCTACTTCTTGGTAAGGTAGAAAAATGTAGAATAGATAGCATCACCAGCAGATGGATTTGTAACTGGCTGACAAACCATATACTCAGCAAATAGTCCTTTATGGTACTACATCCACACGGAGGGAGATAAGCAATGGGATATCAAAAGGCTCTGTCTTAGGCCCAGTACTTTCAATATCTTCATAAATGACTTAGATGAGGGTATAGAAGAAGAAATCAACTGCCAGGAATAGCCAATACCCCAGAAGCTCAGGATCCAAAAAGATCTTGACAGACTTGAACAATAGGCCCTATCCAACAAAATGGAATTGAATGTGGAGAAAAGCAAACTTTACACCTGGGCCGGAAAAAAACTAATGGCACAAGTACAGATTAGGCGAAACCTGGCTCTAAAACAGTAACTGTGAGAGGGACCTTGGAGTCTTGGTGGACGATCACTTAAACATGAGTCAGCAGTGTGCAGCAGCAGCCAAAAAAGCTAATACAATCCTTGGTTATAGAAACAGAGGCATAGAATCAAAATCACGTGATATATTAGTACCACTTTATAAAGCCTTGGTAAGACCATACCTGGAATACTACATCCAGTTTTAATCACCATATTACAAAGAAGCTGAGACTTTGGAAAAAGTGCAAAGAAGGCAAGATGATTAAAAGCCCGGAGATGAAAACATACGGAGAATGGTTGAAGGATTTTGGTTTGGCTAGTCTAGAGAAAAGAAAAACTAGGGGTGACATGATAGCAGTATTCCAGTACTTGAGAGTCTGCCAGGAAGAAGAGGGGGTCAATTTATTTTCCAAAGTACCAGAAGGCACGACAAGAAACAATGGATGGAAACTAATCAAGGAGAGAAGCAACCTGGAATTCAAGAGAAACTTCCTAACAGTGAGGACATTTAACCAATAGAATAGCTTGTCTTTAGACATTGTGGATGTGACACGCTTCAGCCCAGTTGCTTCTCTGCTTCTAGGCCATGGAGGGAACCGAACAGCCCGACTTGCTCCCAGACTCTAATCCCACCTGCTGCCCCCAACTCACCTGCCAGCTGCTGCTTCGACCCTGGGAAGAGCAGAAAAGACACCTGGACGACAACCTACAGCCCATGAGTGATCAAGCAGAGGAAGATCTACACTTCTTCTCTCCTCCCATCCTTTCTAGCAATATGGTACTCGATGGTTTTAACTCCTTTATTATGTATAATAAAGTTCTGTATTGTGCACTTTTCAGGCACGGATGTTGTCTACCTGATCGCCATCTCCAGATAAGAGGCAGAAAAACACGCTTCTCCTGTCTCTAGTAGGTAAGGTGTTTGCAAGATGTTTTCATTGTTTAAATGCTATCAAGTGGTTTTTGACTTCCAGCAACCGATCATTGCAACTGAGCAAAGTGAAATAGTGAAATATGAGGCTACTTAGCTTACAAAGATTAGGTTACAGGAACTGGGCATGGCTAGTTTAGTAAAGAGAAGGACCAGGGAGACATGCTAGCAGTCTTCCAATATTTGAGGGGCTGCATCAAGGAATAATGGATGGAAACTGAATAATGGATGGAAAGTTTAGCCTGGAAATAAGGAGATACTTTGTGACAGTGGGAACAATCAACCAGTGGAACAGCTTTGTCTTCCGAAGTTGTGGGAGCGCCATCACTTGAGACTTTCAAGAAGTGATTGGACTGCCATTTGTCAGAAATGGGTCTCCCAGTTGGGAGGGGGGTTGGACTAGAAGACCTACAAGGTCCCCTCCAACTCTGATTATCTGTTATCTGTTATCCATTATCTGCTACATGCTGAGCCCTAACAGTTCATGAAGGTTTTACAGAATTATGCAATCAGTTTTTTTAGGAGTGCTCTGCCCAGCCTGACTTTGCTCTTCCCCAGTTTCCTCCACAGCCAAGGGAGCCACTCTCTCTCTCTGTGTCAACTCTTTGTCTTCCCCCTCAGATTCAGACTCCGATGGGGTCATGACATTGGGTATGTCTAGTTTAATAAAAAGAAGGATGGGATGACATGATAGCAGTGTTCTGATATCTCAGGGGTTGCCACAAAGAAGAGGGAGTCAAGCTATTCTCCAAAGTACCTGAAGGCAGGAAAAGAAACTAATCAAGGAGAGAAACTAAGGAGAAATTTCCTGACAGAACAAATAATCAGTGGAACTACTTGCCTTCAGAAGTTGTGTATGCTCCAACCCTCAAAGTTTTTAAGAAGAGATTGGACAACCATTTGTCTGAAATGGTATAGGGTTTCCTGCCTAAGCAGGGGTTGGACTAGAAGACCTCCAAAGTCCTTTCCAACTTTGTTATTCTACTCTATTCTAGCCATAAATTGTTAGTTGTGAACTTAGTCCGGATAAATAATGTGCAAATAGATGCATACATGTATTTTTTCCTTATGCATATCCAATTCTCCTAAATTAGGAAGTAATTTAATGAAAGATGATATTGTGTTTTTTAAGGGGAGGGAGCTATCATCATATTTAAAAATGAAATAGCCAGTCTCCACAGAGAATGCAAATTTAATTTTCAATAACTAATGCACCGTGAGCTACAAGTTAGGCATACATTAATAATAGATGCCACTGACCTAACATTTCTAAAATGTCTTTATTTTGCCTATGCAATAAGCAGCATTTGTGCAACAACCTTAGTTTTCTAAACTTAGCAACAGCAGCTGATAGGTACACATGATATTCCCCTAGAAAAAAAATGAATAAACATAGTTGTTCTGCCACAGAGCTGCAGCAATATGTTTGCATGTATTTTAATGCGTAACTGTATACACAGTGGCCAACATTTTTCAAAATCTGACTTTTGGGCCTTTTTTTCCTGAAATACTTATCTTGTCAACTGCCTTATGGGCAACTTCCCCACAATTTCTCTTTTTTACTTACCTTTATATCTATGTATAAAATTTAAGAAATAATCAAATCTACACCTTAATCTATATACAGTCATAAAGATAATTTCTCTGTGTAAGAAACAAACAAAAAACCCTAATAGCTTTATTATGTGTAATCACTATTAAATTCAAAGTGTAATATCTATAAAAAAAGAAATCCTATTCAGATTATCTAATGGAAACCATACCCTTCATCAAATTTCTCACATTAAAATTTCCCTGTTGTTGAGCTTAGCAGATAGTGAAAGGTTTATGAGGAACTTTAATGGAACAGCTGTGACCTATATGAAAAATATTGCACTTGTCCAGTGTGTTTATCAGTTTGTTTGTCAAAATAGGTCACATACTGTTTAGCATATTTATCACTCCAGCAAGACTAGACTGACACATTTTGCTATGTAAAACATGCAAGCCATTGGTCACCTAGGTCAACAAGCGTGTATGTTTTAATTTTCCATGGGTAGCATTTGAATCTATTTTGGCAGAAGTAATCAGTAAGAAGAGCAGGACTTTAGATTGACAGAGCTGTTCTTGTTAGGCTTAAATTATTTTCAAGCAAAGGCTGGGTGCAAAAATAAATTGAACAGCATAATGCTTAAAGATAAAGACATTTTTAGAACTCATTAGAACTAGGAAGCCAGTTGGCTGGTTTGTTAGATGAAAAATGAATCATGATTAGATATATCCATGAGAGAAACAGAAATAGAAACTGAAAAGACAATTTTGCCCATCACTACCGATCTATCCAACTGTTAACTGTAAAATGGATATAGTACACAAACGCACACTATTAATTCACAGAATGGAAATGAGTTCTAAAAGGTCTTCTGAGTGTCCCAGATGAAATTATTGTCCTCCAAACATTCAAATGCCCCAAAGTTTGCAGCCTTCATTGCAGCAGGAGCTTGTGCCTAATTCAAAAGAACTTAAGAAACTAACCGTCTTGGCCAAAAATGCTACATCAGATACAGTAGCTTTCTGATATCCTTGCCTAAAAGAGTAATTTATAGAATATTAAACTGAAAAAGTTTCTTATTAAATATTAATTCTGGAATTAAGTTTATGGTTTCTCTTATGGAACAAGGGCTGCCTAAACAACAGAAAGCAGATAATATAGACATATCACAAAAGCACATGACAAGCCAGGGATCTGCTGATTAAGTCTGATGCTTGTACAATTTTTCTTCAGATTCAAAGTTAAAGGTACCTGAAGTGTATTTACATGAATGAAAGGGATTTTTAGTTAGTCATGATTAGCTAGCACCATTGATTACAATGGGACTTCTCACACAGTATGATTATATCTGGATTTAAATGGGGTGAGGTGTGAGTTAATGTTACGCTTAAAAGTAACATCACATCAAGAGTCATAGAAACACAATGGAATTGTGAAAAGCTTCAGAAGGATCTTTCAAACTGGGAAAATGTCAGATGTGAGTCTGTGGCATTATGTATACATGAATTGGATTATGTTGAAGCAAAAAAAAATCTGTAATGGTCTGTCAGAATGACTGGGAGACAAGAGAAGAAGAAGCTGCAGCTTAGTTAGCAGTGAGACGGGAGAGATCTCAGCTCACAGAAGGATTGCAGATGTGGGAAGTATTTCAGAAAAGATCCTTCCTAGTTCTCTGAAAAGTAATGGTGATGAAGGGGCAAAAGTGCTTTCAGACTTGCCAAGAGCCTGTTACTGCAACCCTACAGTAAAAGTAGTGTTAAGTACTCTTTGTTTCTATTTCTTGTCTGGATTGTGTTGAATAACAGTAGCAATAGTACTTGGACTTATATATTCTCAGTGCTTTACAGCCCTCTCTTAGTGTTTTACAGAATCAGCATATTGGCCCCAACAATCTGGGTTCTCATTTTATCAGCCCCAGAAGGATGGAAAGCTAAGTCAACTTTGAGCCGATCAGGATCGAACTGCTGACAGTCGGCAGAATTAACCTGCAATTTTGCATTCTAACCACTGTGCCACCAGGGCTCTGAAGAACTGACACCAATTTTGTATGCTCCTCTTCTTGCCTTTACTTTCCAGAGAACTAGGGAGGATCCCTTTTGAGATGCTTCCCAGATCTCCATTCCAGCAGTGGGCTGAGATATCTGTTGTCTCACTGTGGCCTAGGCTGTGACTCTTCTTCCTCCTGTCTCCCAAGATTATTTCTACAGACCATTATATAAACCAACATACCATATATACTCGAGTATAAGTCGACCCAAATATAAGTCAAGGCACCTAATTTTACCACAAAAACTGGGAAAACTTATTGACTCGAGTATAAGCCTAGGGTGGGAAATGTAGCCGCTACTGGTAAATTGCAAAAAT
>JANHFN010002378.1:122635-134343 GCA_032468175.1 Toxicocalamus goodenoughensis | reverse complement strand
GGGACTCGAACCTGCAGTAATTGCAAGCAGCAGATGTTAATAACAGCCTTCTAGTCTGTTGAGCCACCAGAGCTCAGAGTATTATAATAATAATAATAATGAAAACCTTTTTTGAGAATTCTTTTCTAATAACTTTTCTCCTATGGTAGGCAGCCCTTCTTGATTCATCTAGAAATTTGTCACCTAAAGTAAATTATTGATACAATTTGTACACAAATGCAAATATCTGGGATAATGGTTAGATTTTCCAGTCACTGTTTTCCCAGTTTCACTATTGCCTCTTTGAATTCCAGACACTTCCCACAAAAGTTCCAGCATTGGTTTCTTGGTGGCTACCAGACTGTGGACAAAGAAACAAACATGTTTGCTGATGTCCTATGAGTTCTTTGCCCCCCCCCCCCACACACACACACACTTTTAATGTAAGGTGAGGATGGAATTGTGATCCTGCAAACAAGATTGTAGTTACTGCACTGTAGTCCAATCTATCTCACTTAATATCCTCCAGATATATTGCATCCACAGGGGGGAAAAATCTGGAGGGTTTCTTGGAGGAAACAAAAAGCTTCCCCACAGGACATCAAGTTGGTGGAGGTTAGTTTAAAAGAGCTCATGTGATTGCAAAACCTTATCTCAACAATGTGCTTTATACTCTGTAACATTTCCTCTTTATCTGATTACACACTCTGACACAATGTGAAGAATATCATCATTTGGAACAGTGTGTCCATGCAAAAGGAAACAGTTCCTTCACTCTATTGAAGCAACGAAAGGAGAGAGCCAAAGTGCACTATTATTGTTTTTTATATATATATTGTTTTTTATTTATATATATAATATATGTATTATCTTGGCCAAGCTTCTTATAACAACAAACAATTTCCTGACTGACATTATATAACAGTTCAAAAAGTTGCCCCCAAGGTTATATACACAGGAATGGAGACTGGAAGATAGTTAGTGAGTAATGGCCTTATCACACATACACACCCAAAAAACACAGCAATCCTTCTTTCATGTATGGACATGAATGGAGGTGGCTTGCACTAGACACTATTATTTGTTCTTTGCCAAGACTAAGTGCTTAATCAATTTTGGGTCCCACATGGGGTGGGATTCTACCAGTTCGCACCTATTCTCTAGAACCGGTTGTTAACCTTCTAAGCAGTTCAGAGAACCAGTTGTTAGAAGAAATGACTGGCCTAATCCTGTCAGGAAGGCAGGAAGGAAACATTCTGGTGTTGATTACAGAAACTGCCTCTCTGATAACCCTTATTACATTCTTGGCAGGACAAGACTTCCTGTCTCAGGAACTTCTCTGGAGTTTTTTTTCTCCTTTGCTGGTACTTTGCTTGGGTAGAGTGACCATTCAAAGTTACAATGGCACTGAAAAAAGTGACTTATGGCCATTTTTCACACTTACGACTGTTGCAGCATCCCCAAAGTCATGAGAGGCCAGGAGAGGAGATGCGTGCCTCGATGTGAGTGTTATTGAGTTGGCCACGCCCAGCCAATAACATGACCACCAAGCCATGTCCACCCAGCCACATGACCACCCAGCCACACCTACCAACTAAGCCACACCCACAGAACCAGTTGTTAAAAAATTTGAATCCGATCCCTGGCTACAAATATTATCTTCTATAGGAACTTTTCACTACCAGAGTTTTACAAGTTTGAAACTGCTTATAAACACCTGGCCAACCTAAAACAACAACAATACAGATAGGTAATTTGGTGTCATATTTATATATCTGAAGTTTTTAATTATCATGTTCTCAAAAAAAAGGAGAGCTGTATTAATAATGTCTCCAAACAGATACAGCCGTGTAAAATATATGTAATGAAAGTAAGAACTTGTAAATTGTAATGAATCTGCATGTTTGTTAATTTTTCACACCCTGAAAAAAGATGACACTTTCAAACTTTAAAATAGCCACACCCTACTTTTTTACCCTGGAGAAAGTAAATCAAACACATACGATTGTGGCTTGAGGTAAAGGCAGCAAACTGAAATTTACACTGCTCCTGTTGACTATTAAAATATTTTCAGCTGCTACAGGCACCTACAGGTAATAACTACAACTCTTTCCAAATGCTATCACTGCTTGTGAACTTAATCTTTCCATTGGCCTATTGAATCAGTTATTGTACTATTAATAATTACATCGGCCTAGAGGCTTCTTTTCATGTAAAGCAAAGATAGGCTACACCTTGATTGTTGAGGACATTCTTAACAAATTCAGAAGGGATGTAAAACAGGATTTTTACCTGTCAGTTAGATTAACCAGTTGCTACATGTTTTTTTTAAATCATATTTTTCATATTTTGTCATTCTGTCCTGTATTGATTTTTGTATGTGTGTGCTTTTGAGTCAGTCTCAATTCCTGGAGACTACATGGATATGTTCCTGCAGTTTTCTAGGCAATGTTTTTGGAAGTAGTTCTCCCTTCCCTTCTTCCTAGGGCCAAAGAGATGGATTGGCATGAAGTCACCCTGTGGCTTCATGTATAAGGTGAGGCTAGAATTACAGACTCCTGGGTTCTTGTGAGAAGATGCTAGCAAAATGATGAGAGGGGTGTATCTAAAGAGATTACAGTTTTCAAAAGCAACTGAAACTTCTTTTCTAAGATCACATGAGGTACTAATACCACTCTATAAAACCTTAGTAAACCCATATCTAGAATGCTGCATCCAGTTTTGGTCATCACACTATAAAAAAAAGATGTTGAAACTCTAGAAAGAGTGTGGAGAAGAACAACCAGGATGATTAGGAGACTGGAGGCTAAAACATATGAAGGGCAGTTAAAGGAACTGGGTATGACTAGTCTAGTGAAGAGAAGGACCAGGGGAGACAGGATAGCAGTGTTACAATATTTGAGGGGCTGTCACAGAGAGGAGGGGGTCAAGCTATTTTCCAAGACACCTGAAGGCCAGACAGGGAATAATGGATGGAAACTGAGAGAGATTCAATCTAGAAATAAAGTGAAATTTTCTGCCAGAACAATCAACCAATGGAACATCTTGCCTTTAGAAGCTGTGGGAGCTTTATCACTGGTGGCTTTCAAGAAGAGATTGGACAGCCATCTGTCAGAAATGATATAGGGTCCCTTGCTTGAGCAGGGGGTTGGACTAGATGACCTACAAGGCCCCTTCCAACTCTGCTATTCTTTTCTAAATTATTTTCCAAGATGCTTGCAAATTTCTTTCACATTTCTGTTTTTGAGCTTTGGCAATTGAGGGTATAGATTCTTGTGGTGTTTTTTTGTTTCACAACTTTTTGTCATTCTGAAATCTCCATGTTCCCAATCAGAAAAAGCCATGCAGGGTGATTTCACTCCTGCATCTTTCTAGCTTGAAAGGATAGAAAGACAAAAGAAGGAGAAATAATGATAAAAGTAAATAAAATCTGTCTCTCCCCCTTCTCCCCTCCCCCCTCTCACACACATAGTTTTGCCACTTCTTTGTGAAATAAATTATTCTCCCAGTTCTCTTTTTCATTGAAATAAATGTTAAAAAGAAATTGTATTATACTAAACAGAATTAGACTGGATAGGAAAAATGCAGATGTTTTGATCTGCACAGTATTGGAAACAGGTACTTGTTAAAAGTTTAGATGAAACTTCTACGCTAAATCACACGAGTTACCTACAAAACTTGTTTTGCTCATATATAATATACATGTTACAGGGAGTCACAGTTGTCTGAGCCTAGTTTTTGACATCCTACCACAGTGTGTATGTGAGAAAGAAAAATATATAGGCTCTACACATGCTAGTTATATATATAAAGCAACTCTAGTAATGCACAAGCTTAATTTTTAACATTAGCCATTATTTTCACATGCACATAAAACTAGTCTGAGTTTGCAAATGCTTTGTTTAGTAAGGTACTTGCAAAGGGAAAAAAACCCAGAAATATGAATAAGCAAGCTCTCTTTCATTAGGATGAGCGTCATCTGCGTATAAATAGTCCATCTCAGCCACCAATTGCTGCACTGTAATTGCAGGGAGTGAGGTTTTAGAGACTGAATTTGCAGCTGATCAAACTGTGCTCAGTGGCTGTTGGGTGGGGGGGGGGTGGAGTGAAACTCCTCCAAAGCTTTCCATTTTATTTGTTCCAGTATTTGACTGCAAATCTGACTCTGAATGACTGTAAGTGGCTGGTGCTGCTTCAGGGTGAATAGAACAGCTAAAGAGATCGGCACTCTCTTTTAAAAAAAACTTCTTTGGAGTAGTGAAGTGCAGAAGTATACCTGAGCTGTACCTTGGAGCTGAATCTCTGTGCCCAGTAGTTGTTGTTTTTTTTACAGTTTTCCTGAGAATGTTCCCTTTCATTTGTTAGCTTTCTGAATATATATAATATATATAAAAACAGCTGCAACCTGGATAAAATGAGTTTGCCATCCAGCTGTGAACACCTAACTCTGGAGAAGGTGGCTAGGTTTCGAAGTGCCTTCATTCATGGATCACCCTATGCTATTAACAAGCCTATTGATATTAAGCAACAAAGAAAACGGTAACTTTGGACTTTTTTTCTTGTTAATTTGAACAATAATGTAAAATTGGTAGTAAACTAAGAGAGACTTGTCCTTGTTTCTAAGGTGCTCATGATACATAACTGTTTTAAGTACCTTTTAATAGAACAAGAGGATATTTTAAATATGATATTAAGTTACTATTCAGAATGGAAGAAACGCTCAGAAATCTACCCATAAATATAAAATTCACATTCCTCTAGTCAGTTTTGAAAGTCTAGAGCATATTTTAATTTAAAAATAATTGACTTTATTTTAGTATGTGTTATGCAGTGCTTTTGATCTGAGTATCCAAAATCTCACATGTTTGTATAACAATATTATCATTTTTATTTTTGAATAGATGCTTGTTTTCTGAGCTCAGAAACTTCACAGTTATATTTCACACTTCTTTCTTTTTTATAGTTGCTGTTTTGTTTTCTTCAACCATAAAGTTTCATAGAAAGTCTATTATTTCATTAGTTGGAAATCGTTTATTTTTATACTACGTGGGAATTTATAATTGCAAATTTATTTGCATTCTATTTCTATGTGTAAAATGTTGATTAAATGCAAATATATATTGTACTGCTTATTTAAGGAGGAATCCCATAATGTTTACTCTTTTTATGCCAGAAGAAAATGTGAATCTTTTCATTGGCATAATTCTATTAACTCTTTCTGTCATAATGTTAGTTCAGGTGATTGAGAGGTGTTGGATATCAATGCTAACTCTTTGTTTCAACTTGTCATGGGTATTTTCCTGTAAATTGTGAACAGTTACCTGTTCTTCTGTAATAAGCTTCAAATATCATAACAGGTATCTAGGACACATGGCATTTCTTCTTTTCATTTATTTTTTAATCACTGTGATATTGTTTATGAAGCAAAACAGCATGAGCCCCAACAAAAAAGTTGTCTTCTGATTTGGAAGTCCTCAATCTTTACAATAATTTTTAAAAATCATTTTAATCCCTTCCTGCCTACCTTGAAAAACTAGCAAGACAGCTGAGTATGGACAAAGCAATTTTTGAGGCCATATAATGTTGACTGAATGTTTTAGGGGAATGGAAAGTAAGGAAGGGAGATGTCATAGCATGGACTTTTCTAGAGAAAAGAGTTGACTTGGATCTTCGTTCTGCAATAGCATGGCAACTGGCACAATGTTTGGCATCTCTAAGGCTACAAATCTGTCTTCCAAAGCAATAAGTTCCATTGAGAAAAACATGTGTTTTTTCTGCCTATCATCACTCTCTCAATTTGGTGAGAAGGAACTGTTATCAAAGACTCTTGTTTAGAAGTGAATTTCAATTACCTTTTTGTGATGTTCTTGCACTTCACTAATTATTTAGTGACCAAGAGATGTGTTTTTCACTGCATAAACCTTTTTCTAGTGGTCTGCAATCTTCTTCAGTTATGCCTTAAGATAAATAAATTCTGATTTTTTTATTCAGAATAAAGGAAAAACATGTTGTAAAAAACTACAATGGTATCAGCTTGTGCTATCTCCAATAATGGAAACACCAAGAAAAATAATTTGAAATAAATGTTTAAACACACTGGGGAAAAAAGGTAGAACAAGAAACGCTATTTGTGGTGGAAGAAAAATATTGAGATTTTGGCCTAAGATGAAGAAATATATATACACAGTTTTGCAAAGTTGGCTCTATGAAGTATTTCATTAGTGTATGTTTTATTTACACTGAAAACCTTATTTGTTTTAATAACCACACCAAAGTGCTGCATGCCATTAAGTATGTTTAAAGTTGCTTGGAGTTCTATTAGACACCCAAGCTGGTTTTAGTGGTTATGACACCAAATGAAAAACTGGGAGACCATGAAGTCTACTCTCTGCCCTTGACCCAAAGCTAACTAGATGACCTTGGACTACTCCTTCTCTCTCAGCCTTAAGGAAGAAGGCAAATGCAAACCTCTTACAAAAATATTGCAAAGATCTTTATGCAAATTTTATCCAGGCTATCACCAAAGTCAAAACTGACTTGAAAGCACACACAAACACAAAATATTTCCTTTAAAAATATCCATTTTATCACCAACTCCTTTCCTGATAATTCCTACCACCAGTTTTGCCTATTCAAGAACTGTACTATGCTGTATGTGATTCTATTGTGACAGTGCAATTTCACATTAAGATGAGTTGAGGTGAGATTTGGGTTTAGATCTTCATGCCCAAATTATTTTCATAAATGGGTTTCTGCTTCCATTTTAAATTAAACCAAAGTTACTTGATTTATCTGAAATATGATCTGTGATAAATTATGGAAACAAGCAAAAATCATAAATCATGATCTTTTGTCAGTGTGTTTCTCTAAAGCAGGGATGCCATGGTAAATGAGTAGTTCTTACAGAAGTTGTGGATCTTCTGCTTCCATCATCCCAATATTTGCCACAATTGTTGAATTGAAAGGATTTGGAGATGCAATTAATTATGTAGCAGTTCTACTTTTTTTTCCACTCCCCATGCTAATCCATATTTAGTATAACATGATTTGTCCAGGTTAAAACAAGCAGCCACAGGAGTAAAGTTGGAGTGAAAAGAAACTCTAGCTAAGAGTATGGTCAAAATTACTTGCTACTCTGATTAGGTATTGTTTTCCCAGGCCCTTCTTCTGGGTACCCAGAGTGAACTCAGACCTCAATAACTGCAGATAATTCCTTTGATAAAGATTTAAAGGAAAACCAAATATGTGAATGAATCGGATTTGAATATTTTGTTGAAGAGCACAAATTGTTGTTCGGAGGGAGAGGAAATTATCTGGGATAAAAAGAAGTAGTTAAATGTATGGCAGTCATTATTAAAAATGGTAGGGGAGGCCAGTACTAAGGAAATAGAGAACTGGAGGAATGGACAAAGTGAATTAGAAGTTTGAACAAATTAGAGTTTAAGACAGTTGATCATCTACTCAAAGCAGTAAGTATGGCATTGCACATTTGGTGTGTATTTTATGGTTTGGCTCCTATTTGTTTCTGCTTGGCTCTCCAATTGCCAGTTAAGTAGGAATTGGCTGCTTGCCTTGCAAATCCATCATTTCAGGATTATTTATTTTGTAGCAATACCCATCTTAAACTGTAATAAAATGCAACTGAGAAAGGCTTTGACTCAAGTTCTGTTCAAATTGCTCATTTGGTTATGTTGTATTATTGCTGCAGCTACTACAGATTATTATAAATATGTTGTTTAATACATGACTTCTTCTTTTCCTTCTGTTTAATCATGTTTGATTCTTGGGGACTGCTGGAATAAGTCCCTGAAATTTTCTTGGCAAGGTGTTTTAGAAGTAGTTTGCCATTGTCTCCTTCCTAGGGCAGAGAGAATGTGACCAACCCAGGGTCACCCTGCTGGCTTTGGGCCTAAGGCATGACTCAAACTCACAGGCTCCTAGTTTTTAACCTCATGCCTTAGCCATTAAACCAAGTTGGCTGTCACATGACTACTACTATTGGTTGTCTTTGTGCCCCACATTTATTTCAGGGCTTCACCTGAATGCACCCCCCACTTCCCAGATTCAACATTTGTTTTTTCCCTCTATCAAGCTTTATAGAAAGGTCTTGGTATATTTTTGTACAGCTTTTTATTGTTGTGACATATTGTTCCTCTCTCTGTGTGTGTGTGTGTGTGTGTATTTTCAATATGTATAATTTATATCCCTATTCAAAAATGGTGCTTGGAGCCTTCCACTTTTAGAACTTGGTTTTTAATTTTCTTCCATGACCTCAATGTTCTATTTATCTGAAGCCCGCTCAGACTGGAATCTATTTACTTTCCTTCTATTGTACTAAAGCATCTAGGGGATATTGTCAGACCTAATAGAGAACTTTGGAAATAAAGATAGCAAGCCAAAATGTATTGGAGGAACTTTGTTTATGCAATTGAGGTGATAGCCATAGCTTCCTTTACATGTATCTATTTTGTGCATTGATTATGCCAATTCCTAGATTGGTAAGCCCTGTTCAAGATCACTTACACCTTGGTGACTTCTTTTTGGTTACTGTCCCTGAACATCACTGATCCAGAATTAAGCAGTGTGGATAGCACACCTGATTTGGCTTTTAGTGCTTTTAAAAAAAAACCTGTAGATCTGGCTCTTCCATTGAGTGCTTGACCAGGATTGTATGTGAGATATATGATAATATGAATTATATGAATTTTAACCCTGGTGCTATGTTTGTTTAATTTTTTTTAAAGGATGAATGCATTTATTGATATTTTTACCAGACTATTTATATGGGCCACATAAATCTAACGAAAGAAATACTGGAGCCAGTAGCATTGGGATGCCGTGTAATGTCAATTTTGAAATAGCAATTGAGAAGTTTGAACAGCATTTTTTTCCATTTCATTAGGAAGCACTACCTAATAGAGCTATGCACATTTTGAAAAGGAATCAAAGTGCTTCAAAACTTGTGGAAGCGCCTGTCTGGTATTCATTAAAATCAGCCCCACATTTTTCAGGCTTTCATATGAAATTGAGAGGTGGGGGGGGGGGTAGTGCAATTATTTTAAGGCTTCTGTTATCTTTAGTTGACTCCTTAAAGCTGTCAGAATTCCAGCGATTGCCCTAATTAAATCATGAGCCTCAAGCCAAACTTCTATGCTTATTTCCAAGTTGCCAAAAGCACCACCATCTTTTTCAGACTATTCAGAGATTAGATAGGTAGAAAGGTAGATAGGTAGAGGGATGGATGGACGGATGAGATTCGATGTCTTCATATTTGCATGAAACCTAAAGTACTTCTTTCAAATCATATTCAATTAACCTTAATGCATAATACCTTTGGCAAAAAAGACCTTGGCTATAGTCTGAATAATTTCATGCCTGTGGTAAACGCATCATCATATTCAGTTGGTATCTATGGAAATGAATAAAGAGTAATAGCCTATTGGAGGGAATTGGGATCCAGACTATGGTGCAGTTATTTGCCGTGCTTTTAGTGTCTCTATAAATAGAAGGAAATAATAATGGGGACCAACATATGTCTGACAAGTACTAGGATGTGTTTTGAAGAGCACATCTTGTTCTGTGAAATAAATGCATTAATTGTTCTTTAGAAACTGATCAGAAAAACAGTGCACCTCCAGCTACTTATACTTATCAATAACAAAAGGAAAAGGCTGTTGCATGGTGGGTAAGGGAAACTGTCACATGTGTATCTATACACAAACACATAATGTGAAAAAATAAGTTTGTGCTACTCTTTTCCCACATATGAAATAAATGTGTTTATAGGGGTGAAAATTGGGGGGAAAGTAAATCTAACATTAAAAATAATCTTTGTAAAAGTAAGTTGTGATAAAACTGTACAACAGTATCAAATGAACCAATAAAATTTAAAACTTTGTTTTTTTAAAAAGAACTTTAAAACAATAAAATTTAAACTTTTTAATGGGAAAGATTGACATATTTACTTTTGCATTATTCCTGAAATCTTTTTAAAGATAGCCACTGTCATCCCTCTTCCCCAAAGGGAAGAATAGTGCATCCTTGCTTAAAACTGTTTCTTTTCAACTCCCCTTAAAAATTCTGTAGCTTGCAAAACACTGGCAGGTCCTAAACTCTCTCTTCTAACACTGAGGTTATTAGTTGCAGCCAATTTTCTTTTTTCTTTTCAATCCTCTGCTTTTAAATGAATCCTTTCTGGTTCCTCTCCTCTGATGTAATTCCCTACTCTCTTCAGGCTTTGCATAGATGCCTAGTTTAATCAAGACACGATTACTCATTACTCCTTCTTTGAAATGCAAACATGGTATGTGTGTTTTAATAAAAAGAACGCACATGCTTTGTACAGGTTCTAGAGATATCTGTTTGCATCCAACTTACTTTTGCTTCTGGTAAACCTGACAGGCCAGCTTGGAAAGAACTTGAGGGGAAGAAAATTTCTATTGATCTTCCATTCTTCTTCTTAAAACCTCTCCCATGGGACATGACCCACACTTTAAGAAATGTTCCTTAAGCTTCAGAACAACCACACAGAACAACTTATATTGAATCCTCAAGACATCTGCCCATCTAGCTCAGTACTTGTTTGTGCTATGCTGAAAAAGAGAACCTTGCCATTTTCTCAATCATTCTCAGACACCTTAAGAGAGAAAATATTTCTTTTGTGTGTTTAAAAAAAACATTTTATTGATAGCCCACTTTTCTAACTATCGCCAGGTGGGCTGTGAACCTCCTTTGTTTATTGTTCAGGTTCTTACAGACATGCTTTATTATAGTTCCTGCTGCTTTTCATTCTTACTTCTCTACTTTTCATTTAGAGCAGATTTAAATTGACACTCCTTCAGATACATGATAGGTTCAAATAATGTACTATTCTCTGAAAAGAAAGAGAAACAGCCAGGCTAGATTCTGGGTCTGTGAGTTTTGCATGCCATCAATATTTCCTCCTATGGCTTTTGTTACTGCAGGGTCTTCTGCATATGAAACAAATCATAGAAGATGAAATGACTTTAAGATGAAATGCCTTGGTTTATCTTAAGGGTGAAATACACAATGTCCATAAGCCATGCCAGGTGAGATCTTTGAGCCTTTGGACCAAATTCTTCTTGAGCTCTGAGACACTGATGATTATTTTGTCTGGAGGCTGGATTGGAAGTACACATAAAACTCATATTTTGTCATTATAAATTGATCATGTTGCAGTTACATTCTCCCCCTTTTTTCTCCAAAGGATCATTGAAAAAGTCTTAAATCTGTTCCAAACCTAACATTTTTAAAGATTATTGCACTCTGTTTAAGTTGTTATTTTCTGTCAGTAGAAACATTTCACTGAAAAATCATTTCTTTTGGTATAATGGGAATGAACTATTGAGAATTTATTTGTTCTTTTTTATTGTATATTCAGCAATTTAATATGTGATATGGGACCATTTCTTAGATGAATGACGCTGTAGCTATAAAAAGAGATTTTAGGTTATTACTAAATGTACTTTGTCATTTCTCAGTTGGCTGGTAAAAAAAACTTGTTTTATTCCTATCTCACACTATTGTTCTTAGAAATTGTTAATAGGATATTATTAAAGCATCAGAAGACAAGTAAATTGTTCCTTTAAAAGTTGATGAAAAAATGTAAAATCTGATATCAGGACATTTTATTTTTTATTTTATTTATTATTTTATTTATATGCCGCCCTTCTCCAAAGACTCAGGGCGGCTTACAATGTGTTAAGCAA
>JANHFN010002378.1:96747-107672 GCA_032468175.1 Toxicocalamus goodenoughensis | reverse complement strand
TAGACAGTTTCCTCCAGGTATCTGGGGAGTTGCAACGCCACCGCACTCTCTACAACCTTCGCCATAAAACGAAGGTTATATTTATATTTCTCTTTCCCATATATGTTATTATTAATCCTCTTATATAAGCTTTAACTGTATCCCATACATTTTGTAACAAAGTTTCCTCTTTTCTATTTTTCTCAAAGAATTTCAATTCTTTTTCCATATATTCAATATACTCCTTTTCTCTTAATATTAAATTATTCATTGTCCATCTTGACCTCTTCTTTTGCCCCCTCCATGTGACTTTAATCGGATTATGATCTGCCCAAGTACTTGTTTCAATATTTATTTTTTGTATGTTAGTAATTAACTCTGTTGTTGCCCACATCATATCTACTCTGGACCAAGACAGATGTCTGTTTGAGTAAAATGTATATTGTTTATTTTGGGGGTATCTTTCTCTCTATACATCTTGAATTGCGAATTCATCTGCCATTTTGAAGAATGATTTTGGTAATGTTTTCCTATTCTTTTTGTCTTTTGTGTTTTATAGTCCATTTCTACATCCACTATTGGATTGAAATCTCCTATAATACAAATATTTTCATATTCAAATTCCATTATTTTCTTATGTAATTTATCATAGAATTCTTCTTGGCTTTCATTTGGTGCATAGAATGCCACTAATAGTGTGTGTTTACAATTCATCAATATTTCCACCATTAACACACATTATCTTGATAGATTAGTTTCATTTTTCTAGTTTCCTTTATATATAATGTTATTCCTCTTTTGCTTTGTTGTGCAAGGGAAGCATATAATTTCCCATTCTTAGGATAGTCCAATATTTTCTCATGTTGTCTTTTAATATGCACTTCTTGTAGACAAATTATGTCCAATTTTAGTTTCTCTAATTTATTGAATATCCTTCTCCTTTTTATTGCCGAATTTAGTCCACTTATGTTGATTGTCATTAATTTTCTTTCTTCTTCCATATCTTTATTTATAATATGTTTTTGTTACTCTTGTCACTCTCGTCTCCCTTGGTTCATTTGGTCTTTCTTCTTCTCTGATTGTTCTCTCTTTCTGTTCTCTTTGTCATCTTTCATTCCCTTCTGCAGCTTCTTTTCTCTATTTTATTTCTTCAATTTCCCTCCTTTTTTCTCCCTCATGTTCTCTAAAATATTGTTCATAGAATTGCTCTGCTTTCTCAACTGTATCTAATCTGGGTCTCTGTTTGTGCCATGTCACCATTATTCCCTCTGCTATCAGCCATCTGAAGTTAATCTCTCTTTTAATTAAGCATTTTGTCAAAAATTGGTGTTCCCTTCTCAGATCTATAACACTTTTTGGTATTTGCTTCAATATTGTTATCATCTTCCCTTTGTATTTTAATGTGTTGTCTCTCACTGTCTTTAGTATTTCTGTTTTCATAGCTTTTTTTGTAAATCTGACATGTACTTCTCTTGGATCTTGTTTCTCAGTGCATATCTAGTCTGGACCCTAAATATTTTGTCTACATCAGCTACCTTTTTTTTAATTTTGGTACTTCCAGGGCCCCTGCTAGTAGTTCTGCCATTATTTCTGCTAAATTTTCCTCCTCCTTCAATATTTTGGAATCTTAAATAATAATCAGCTTTATCCATCTCCAGCATAGTATTTGTTTTCTTTGCTTTGATCTGGAATTGTTAGTCTGTAATCCATTTTTCCTACTCTTTTTTCTGTTATATCTGCTCTCTTTTTTGTTTTCCCTATCCATTTCTTGTTTTTCAACATCAGCTGCTGAATGTTCTGTACTTTTTCTTCTATATTGCCTATCTTCCTTCTACATTCCCTATTTTTTCATCCACGCTCCCTATTTGCTCTTGTAATGTTTGAAGGATCGTTTTAATTTCCGCCTGCATTGTAACCACCTTTTCTTGCTGTAACATCAAGTCAATGGATCTTTGTCCTCCAGGGCTGGAAGCCACAGAGGAGGAAGCTGAAGATGGAGCAGATGTTGTTATTTTTTTCATTTTTAAATATTGCATTTGTTGTCTCTTACTAATATCTGCCCTAATCCAATACGTTCCACAGGGGGGAGACTGTACATATCCAGAGAGAAGATCAGTAGTTTTAAGATAAAATCTGGAAAGAGAGGAATTCAAGAAATAAAGAAATAAAAATAAAAATGAATTGAAAAATTTTCCCCCTTTGTTATATGAAGTGTGAAGAAACAAAGGAGCTAGGGGGAGGGGGAAAAAAGAGGAAGAAAAATACCAATCTCCTTAAAGGTTATATAAAAATCAAAAATTAAAATTTTTTGGAAAAGGTAAAAGAGAAAAAGAGTAAAATAAAAAAGGTTTATATAATAATATCCACTAGAGTATTCCAGTATTATGTCCCAAAAAATAAAAATAGAAAAAATACAGGAAGGATATGATTTAATTATCCAATTGTAATCTACTTTTTATCACCAGGTTTCAGCATCCAGCCTTCAGTTGTTTCCCTATGTTAAATTCCACAGTACAGCTTTGCCAATGTAGTCAAACAGTTCAGGAGAAAGGAATTTAATCTTCTATTTCTTTGTATCTCCTTTGTTTCTTATAGTGTTCAAGAGTTACATTTTTCAATATAAGTTCTCAATGTAGCTTTCTGTCAACAATGTTTCTTTATCTCGATGTTCTCCAGCTGTCAAGGTCAGACAAATAATCCAATAATTATTTCCCCTTTCTCCCTCAGTCTTCAAATTCTTCTTCCCTGTAGGTGGCACTGTTGTGCTGCTTTTTCTTTCAACTTTAACAACTCCTTAATCCTTTAAAATTTATATTTAAATGCAAATATTTTAAAATTTAAAGTCAGGATAGAAAAATGAAATAGAAAAAAAAGTAAATCCAAATTTATTTTCTTAATCCCCTTAGTTTAGTCCAATAGATTCAAAAAATCTAGTCCGGTTTTTAAAAAGGTTTTCTGTTATCTAATCCTTAATTAGTGGCCTCTTCTTTCTGTTTGTGCCAAAAACTGCTTTCCCAGCTACTTTCTTGCAGGGGGAAGATATTTACCCACTACAACCTTTAATTCTGGCTTTCTCTTTTCCCTGTTCTTGCCAGGAGGCTCTTCCTTTGTTATTTAAAAAGGTTAATTTCTCACCCAGTTTGATCACACTCTTTCTTTTCTTCTTTCCATTGGAGATTGCCCCAGCCTTGTAGTGGTTCGCAATGACCACTTTCCTTTTCAGTTGACTAGAGAGGCTATCTGGGGATCTACCAGGGATATTGCAGTATCCCTGGGATCTACAGAGTGTCCCCTCCTTGATTATCACCCCTCTGAGGCAATTTAGGTCAAGAAGACCACCGGCTGTTGGGATTTCAATGGGCCCCCCTAGGAGCCCCTAGGAATTCTGTTGTGTCACTGTGGAATCAGCTTCACCTCCCCTGGCATACCTGAAGGCATTAATATTTTACATTGGTTTCTAAAATATTTGATTATGAGAAGCAAAAAAAAATAGATTAAAAGGTAATGGCATTTCAACCTCAGTTTCTCAATCTTAATACAATATATAAGATTTTATTTTTATACATGATTGCAAGAAATAATATCCCAATAACAGGAAAATACCTAGCTCTGCTTTAAAACGAGTTTTATACAGTTGATTAAAAATCTTTCAACAATTTATACATACATACATACATACATACATACATACATACATACATACATACATACATACATACATACATACATACATACATATATATATATATGTATATACACATACATACACATGTTTGGTATATTTCAATGGAGGTTGCTTACAGAATGAGTGCCACAACAGGAAAAGTCCTTTTTTTCATCTTTATGAAACAGCTGTGGTACAGAGAGTGGGACAGGCCCTCAAAGGATATGGATATCTGGGAGACTAATATAATTCAAGATCCTCTTTTAGATTGCAATCATTATCATCTTAGTCATCATCTTGAAGGAATGCAGCTAGGAAAATGGAATAATCACATGTTTTCATACAGTTAGATTTTTTTTCAATGTGATACAAAAGAAATCCTAAAAGCCATTTGTTATATGATTGTTACGAATTAATCTGCAAAAATTGGAGCACATAGCAGATAAAAAGCAGAATAATGAAAATATTTGAAAATATCCAAAATCTAATTATAGGCAAGAATAAAAATAAATTAATACACAAAGGTCAGAACAGAAAAAAGCAAAGTATCATATTTATAAGTGGAAATGCTTTATACTGCACAACCACTGGAAGAGACAATATCAATTCTTAATTCAGATGTGAAAGGTTTTGATTTAGGAAGAGTCTCAGACACTTTTCCTTCCTCAACTCCTCTCTTTTGTTTCCTACTTTCTGTAGCGGTAGATTAGGGGTATCAAACTCGATTTCATTGAGGGCCGCACCAGAGTTGTGTTTAATCTTGGGGGAGGGGCTGGGGGGCAGCTCGTGACTCATGTCAGGGATGCCTGTGGTGGCCGGAGAGCTGTCCCAAACTCCATTTTCAGCTGCCACAGCCTCCTGTAACCTCTGCTGTGGAAATGCCTTCCCGAACTCCATCTTTGCTGGCAGAAGCATTGCGGGCTGGTCCTTCGCTGTTTCCAGAATGGTCCCACAGGCCAGATCTAATGGTCCCACAGGCCAGATCTGCGGGCTGGATCCGTACTCCAGGCCTTGAGTTTGACACTTCTGCCATAGATTATATGTTATTCAGACTGGAAAATTATTACTGCTATCCATGATTGCTTCTAAGTCATATTTTATAAAATATTTTATATTTTCACATGTTTGTTTTCACATAGAAACAATTCTGAATAGGTAAGATTTTTCTGTCCAGTTATCCTAGTGAACTCAATTTATATGAAGTAGAAAAGACAGGAGAAATAATGCATATGTGTGATTATTTCTGATCCTTTCAAACAAAGAAATAACAGCTTTGTCCATTTTTAATATGAAGAAAAGATCATTCCAAGAATTTGAATATGATGCTTTCAGAGCTGCAGTGGAAAGAGAGCAAACCATATGGCAAATTTCCATACCAAATTGGAAAAGTGTTGGGAAACTAATTTTCTTACGGAACAAAGAGATTTGGATCTTGGTTCGTAAAAAATCTTCATCTCAACATTTTAAATGACAATATTTTTCTTTGTAAACAAGTTGATTGTTGTACTCCAGCTCAAACCTAAAATTGCCACTGGAATTGAAGCATAACCCACATTGTAATCAATTTAGTTCTCAGTTCCAGATAAATCAATTTGCAAATATTCAATTTGTGAAAAAAAGAAAACAAATATTACTTTAAAAAACATTTCTTTTTAAAAAATTGACATCAAGTAAATTGGGGTCTACAGTTGCTGGACCATGCTCTCTTTCTAGGGGCACATATCCCACTGGGAGTATCTATGTAGCAAGAAATTTGTTTCTTACTACACATTTTAATTAAGTTAACTAGCCTAAATGTCTCTGGATCTGTTTTGCATAATGCTGTATTCCCAAGTGTCCAAGTCCTGGAAAATAATAATAGTGGCTATAAAAAATAAGGGAGTATTGTTTTTGTGTTCTTTTGTTTTACTCCCTGCTTTAATTTCCTCCTTTGATATCCATCTAAGATATTTCTTCTGGCTATGAAGTCTTGTCATGTGGTAATAAGCAGCTGCCAACCATTGACTTTTCAAGTACATGTGTGGAAGTTTACACTAAAAGAGAGAAATCCATTCTAACTATTTAATTATTCCACTTAGTGCTACAATTTTCTCCTAAGTCTTTATTGTTAAGCTTGTCTCACACATTTTATTAATGATGTTGGTAATGAAACTGTAGGTACATTTACCACAAATAAATATTTAGACCAGAACTGATAAAGATATGACTTGCAAATTTATCAGGATCCAGTTAATCCTACCAGAATATTCACAAATTACTGAACTATCTTCAAGAGATAGGAAGTGAAACCAGAATGGCTGCCCTACTCATGGGAATTATAGTTTGCCTCTTCTGCACTGTGTTTTATTGACTAAACTGTAACTGTGAGGGCCCACACATCACACTACACCTTGTAAATCATGAATTCCAAATCACACGGCTTCTGACTATAGAAAAAGAGCTTGTTCGGACAAAATGGCCTGAATTTGGTTACTTCCTTTCAGTAAAGTGGTGGGAGAAATCTTTTCTTTGACCAAGACCCAGGCCTTGAGTTCATTTTTTAATTTTCATTTATGTATATTTCCTATTTCTAAACTGCCCACCTCCCTCAGATTTCATATTGTGGGCAAGAGAAAGAGGCAAGAAGGTTGTGATTTTTATTCACTATAAATAAATCTTGCATGCTAGTTTGAACAGTTGCTACACTTCTTTCTTAAAAGACTTTTCTAATTCTTGGAATAAAATTATCAGGCTATAGTTCATCAGTCTAATGTTAAATATTGAAAGCAAGATGTTCTTTCAAGTCAATTTAATGTATTTCAGGGTGGATAGGAAAAATAAAAAATATGTAGGCTATACCCCTTTCTAGGAAGGTGCTATTGTTTTATGTTTTTATTCCTCCCTGAAAAGATAATTTTAAGAACTTTGATAATAATGTATCAGAAATCATAACAGTATTATAAATAGAAAGAACAGTCATCAGAACTGATACTAGATACACCAAGAAAACATGTTGACACAAGTACAATTTATGTGCTAGAACAGAGATCTTAGGAACTCCAAGTGTAAATAAAATATGTATCAATCTGAAAGCTTTATTATTTGCTTAGGACTAGCCAATTGTGGCAGTGATTTTTTTTGGGTAAAATTCTAAAATATCTATTTCATTCATAAGTAAAATTAAGTATTAAGTAAGTATTCGTTCATAAGTAAAATTATTAATTTTATTTTACTAAGTTATTAAAAGTTCCAAATGTATTCAAGTCCCCATTAAAAATACCCTGATCAAGATCTAGTAAATTGTGGATATTTCCCCCCCTTTATCCATTGTAATGATGATGACCCTCTCCTCACATAGTCCTGAACTTTCCATAAGTATCTGAGGGAGAAATGTTCTTGGCCTGGGACTAAAGTAAAATTCAAACGTGTTTAGCCACCTGCTCCTACCTCAGCGCTACTTCAGGACATCCATAGGAATTTTTCTATCGTATAACCCAAAGGGTGGAATTTGTTAGTTGACATCTAGAAACCCCGACCTTCTTGATCAGGGGTTCCAGGAATTTTATTTAGCGAACAGCTGCCATGGCCTGAAAAAAATTGAAAACCCCTGAAGTAGGAGACTTGAGTGTAACAGAAACAAACTAATAATGAGTCTCAGATAACAGCAATATAAACATTTCCCAAAGAGAGCCATGTGTGGTTATTATTCATATGAAGCCAATGTTAATTGTTTGCAAACATGGACTGCTACTCTACAAAACTTTGTGCCATTATGGTTTATCTAAAATCCTAATTTTATTTATGATTAATTCATGAGAACATTTTGTATCAGAATTTGCAAAAACTGAACCCATCATTAGAATTTCCATCTCTGATATAGATAGAAACTTAGAATTCCAGTAAGTAAATTAAAAAGTAATTTTCATTGCTTGAATTTTGTTTAAAAGCATAATTTAAATGTTTTACTTGAATCTTTGAACTTTGACAGAGAGACTTAAAAATTATATACTTTGTTTTCCTGGATTTTGGAGTTGCTATACAGTAATCTAGGTTTGCTTTTTTGTTTTAATATTTGTTATTGTTGATTATCTGAGCAGAAAACGTAATGCTACATTTTCCTGATTCACCTATGGAATATGTTGTTTATGTTGGATATATGAGTTTGACACCCCTGGTGTAGCTGTTTCCAAAAGGAAACCATGCCGAAATGGAGACGGCAACACTCATAGTCTATAGTTTTGGATGAGGGCCACTGTCTATCACTGGGTGAAATGTCAAGCTAGTGAGACTAACACATTTTCACCACCCCGAGAATTGCTATAACTACTATCATCTTAAAATGTTATATAATATTTCTAATTGGGGATGAAGGTGAGATTGACTGACTCGGTTTGATAGGCTTAGTACAGTATCTATAGTTGTAAATATAAAAATACTGCAAAGTGTTGATACATGGGCATATTATTGAATATAACACAGATGGTACTTTTAGTCACACTATTGCCTGGGCCAAATGGATATTTTATCATTAGAGTTATGTTTCAAAACATACTTATCCATTCAGGTTAATGCCAGCCATCTACTACTATATGAAACATCCAAGAGATTACTTTCTGTTTCACTTGAAAAGCTGATGACTAAGGCATGCCTGAGGATACATTTGGCTGCAATCATCTCTTCCATGCCCCATGCTACAGAAAATCAAGTATTGTAAAATCAAAAACTAGCATACTTCAGTATTTGCAAATCTCTAGGCACAACATCTTTGTTTCATGGTTAGTTAGTTTCGGGTTAATTGGCCTGCTGTTACTTCTTGTCATTTAATTGTTCAGTTATCATGGGCCAGTGGCTATCATTTTGTTATGTCTGCTTCTGTGGCTTCATATTTTGGATTGTTAGTAATTGTATCTAACCATGTTTGTTTCCTATTGGATTCAGGAATGGGATCCGACCGGTATAACTACCGGTTCTGTTGCTCTGCATCGCATGCAAGTGCAATTTATGACCTGCTGAGCTGCCCGGACAGCTGAGCAGCGCTGCATGTAAGTGCGCAGCGGTTGGAAAAGCCCTTTTTTCTGCTTTTTCAACCGCAGCTGTGTTGTGCAAAGCAGCTGTGGTTGAAAAAGCAGGAAATAAAGGTTGGGTAAGAGCCCGGGTAGGCGGGTAGGCCAAAACAGCAGCAGACATAGAACCGGTTCTATGTATGCTCTCTGTTTGCTGCTCTTCAGAAGTATCACTTCTACAGAGGTAGACAGAACCGATAGAATTCCACCCCTGGTTGGATTCCATTTGGCTGCCTTAGAGTTTCCCAAACATCAGGTCTTCTTCTTTGATGACTGGTATCTAAAATAGACGTGTATGTATTTTAGCTTCATTATTACTACCTCTAATGAGCAATCCCACATGTATTTATACTGGAAGATGATGATCAGGTGTCATTAAGTCAATGTCACTCTGTAGCAACCACATTGATTGATCTTCTCCAAGAAGTTCTGTCTCTAACCTGATTTTTGTGATATCTCAGTAGTGCAGTCATTGGAATTGTAACCATGTCCATACATCTTGTGCCTGATTGTGTTCTTTGTGTTCTTCCATCTCCTTCCTCCTTTCCCAACAATATATACTTCTTAAGGGAGCTGGATATTTTCATAAATTGTCCAAACTAAGATAATTTGACCATATTACTTTGTGCTTCAAATGAGAACTCTGAACTGATTTATGGTTCATTTGTTTGTTTTTTTGGCTGTCCACAGTGTTCTCAGAAATCTTCCCCAACAGATACGTTCAAGTTTGTCAATTTTCTTGCTTCTTGAAAGTCCAATTTTTGCTTCCACACAGTATCAATAAATACCATTTCTTGCACAAGAATTATGCTCATAACCCAATCCATGGTGTATTTCTTGACTATTGTTCCTTTACTATTGTTGGTACTAAAAAGCATAATCTACCAATTCAATGTCTAAGGCTGATTTATCTTCTTTCAATATAGCTACCCTTAGCATATATTCAAGGGTATAGGTTAAATAAATAGAGAGTACATTATTGTTAACAGTTAATCCTAAAAGGCAAAAACTGTCTACCACCATTGTCAATTTTAAGGCTGATTGCCCTACCAGTTGGTCATTTACTTGCTCTTTTTTGTATTTAACCTTAGTTCCATTTTGATCACTATACTATAGCATAGGTTACTGATGTTTCTTCTTTCAGTTTTAAAAGCATGCCGATCATTTTCTCATCCAGCCTTCTTCAATATATATTCAATTATATAGACTGAATAAATAGGAATCATGTAATCATACTGTTCACTCCTTTGCTAACCCAGAGTTACTCTGCTTTCCTATGTGCTGCCTGGACTGCGGCTTCCTGCTCTGCATATAGATTTTGCATGAAGACAATGAGATGTTCTGAATTTCTAATAAGTCATAGCTTGCTATAGTTGACGCAGTCAAAAGTACCTTTAAATCAGTGAAGCACATCTAGACTTCTTTTTGGCTTTTGCAATGAGCAAGTGTGCATCAACAGTAATGTCTCACCCTTTTCTAAAATCAGCTTAAACATCTGACAATTCTTGTTTCATGTAGGACTGATATAGATTCCCCCCCCCCAGCATTCGAACAGAGGTCCCCAAACTTGGCAACTTTAAGACTTGTGGACTTAAACTTCCAGAATTCCTTAGCCAGCTATGTTGGCTGAGGAACTCTGGGAGTTGAAGTCCAAAAGTCCTGTAAACAGGGAATATTTTCTAAGGCACCTTGGATGGTGGCATATCTATTGTACATAATTTTAGCATACTCTTTCTATCTTTGCTTGATACTTTAATCATTACTAACTGTTCATTGGTGTATTTACCATGCCAATTTAAGGTTGGAATCTCCTGAATTTGAAAATGTTTCTTAAAAAGCTTTCCTTCTTTTTCTGATTCCATCTTCATTGTTTTTATGTTATTTCAACATTCTTTCTTTTCTCTTCTAAAAGTTTTCTGAATTTCTAAGTTCCTTCCTAAATCTTTGTTTTTCTTGATACCTCTCTTTCATTCTTGACAATTTACAACATTTTTGCTGATATCCAATTTAGATTTATTTAGGAGACTTTAGGAGAAACCCTCCCATACTACCACCTCTTACAACACAGTATCAACAGTAGAGACCTTCAAATGTACAGGTTCTGTAATATCACAAGACCTAAAATGGGTACCTAACATCAAAAAAGCACAACAAAGAATGTTTTTTCTGCGCCAACTCAGAAAGCTCAAACTGCCCAAGGAGCTGCTGATACAGTTCTACAGAGGAATTATTGAGTCTGT
>JANHFN010002378.1:72578-82920 GCA_032468175.1 Toxicocalamus goodenoughensis | reverse complement strand
TCGAACTTGGCAAGTTTAAGACTTGTGGACTTCAACTCCCAGAATTCCTGTGCTTACAAGACTGGAGGAGGAATTCTGGGAGCTGAAGTCCACAAGTCCTAAAGCTGTCAAGTTTGAAGACCCCTGGCATATAGCAATACAGCAGTTCATTTAGTGACCATTCAAAGTTACACTGAAAAAAGTGACTTATGACCATTTTTCACCCTTATGACCATTGTAGCGCCCCCATAGTCACATGATCAAAGTTTGGATTTGGCACTTGGTTCATTTTTATAATGATTACAGGGTCCTGGGGTCTCGCAATCACCTTTTGCAACCTTCTGACAAGCAAAGTCAACGGGGTAAGCCAGGCTCATTTAATAACCGTGTTATTAACTTAACAACTTCAATGATTCACTTAACAGCTATGGCAGGAAAGGTCATAAAATGGGGCAAAATTCACTTAACAACTGTCTCACTTAGCAACAGAAAGTTTGGGTTCAATTGTGGTCATGTCAAGGACTACCTGTATAATCGTCTGTGGAAAACATGGTTTGTTGACAAGTTGTGTTCCTTTGATAGAATGATGATGATATTTAGGATACAGAAATGATTGAGATCCAGGGCTTGAAGTAACAAACAAGGATCCTCTTTAAAATATCTCAGCATTTGCCAATGAACATATGAAAATAAAAACTTGGAAGACTGATGAAGAGAATCTGTGGGCTGATCCTTCATTGGAATTCTTTGTGCTATTGTGGAACAATTTGCATACAGATGACTGGTGTAGACCTGGAGGGCCAACAGATTATCCCTGTCAATGAAGTGTACGCACATATCACGCTGCATGTTTTGGAAAACAGTAAATAACCCTTGGTTGATGCCAGCTGGTTATTAATAGGTGTCTGTCTAGGAAGCCACAAAAATCTCATTCTCTATATCTTGTTTTACATTTTAAGATTTTCTGAATAATGTAACAGCAGAATAAGGTTGCTGGAATTGGTTTCATTTCCAAAACTGCTCTCTCCCGAATTCTTTGCAAGACGTAATCTGTTCTTGAACTATTGCATAAAGGAATAGTTTCTCTGCATGTAATCACTTGTTTGGGGCATAGTTTCCTCCATTTAAAAAGCAAATTACCAAAGCAGATCTGTGCCACTGAATTTAAAAAAAATCTGTCTAGTTACATAAATCACTATAAATAATTTCAGTGTGGCCTGTTTCACAAACTGAATGTATTTTAAATCAGATACATTCGGAGGAGCTTTTTATTATTAGGCAAGAAACTTATATGATAAAGTTCACTGAACTTGATAACTGTTTGGAAATGTTAGTTAAATTCTAGATGTTGCCTGCAATTCTGTATATACGCTTCTTGGCTTCACGTCACATTGAATTAAGCAGAATGTACTTCTAAAGTCAAAAGTAACATACTTCAACATATAAGATTGTTCACTCTGAAAGCAATGATAAATTCATGTATTTGCAGGGGAATAAGAGGAGTAGCAAACTCCCCTTTCTGCTTATTATTTTGTTTAAACTTCCTTATAGTATCTTAAGGTATTCTAGCAAACAGATGCTACTTAGCCCTCAAGCAGTCAGTGTTTATTTGTGCCTGTAACGAAACAACTGGATTGTCTTTCTAAAAGCTGTGTGAAAAGTGTGAGTGAGCCAACAAGAAGGAAAGAGAGGAATCCTTCTGTATGGAAACAAGGGGTCATAAATATCAGGTAATCCTCTTGTCAAAATAAGGGGTCTGGTCTGTTGGACTTCCATTTAACCCTTGCACTTCTGAAAGTGAAGTTTTCCTGCAAACTCCCTGCTACACTCATGTCTTGTACTCATTTTCTCCTTTTACCATTTATCAACAATTTTAGAAAGTGGCTGACCTTTAAACCTGTTATTATAAGATTGAGAGAGGAGGAATTTATTTTTTTTATATATAAAAAAAAGACAAGGCTCTTTCGGCTGCTCTGCTTCCCATGTGACTTAGATGGAGAATTGACTCTAAGCACAGTTCCTCCCCCAGCAGTGCAAGGCAGAAGAGAACAGCACTGTCACTTCCAAACAATCCTAGCATAAATACAAAGAATGAGCAAAGAGCTTCAGTACTTTAGAAATCATCTCGAAGATCCTGCTCTCTTACTTGGAATATGTTTCTTTGGAAGCGTCTCCTTTCGATTTCCTTGGCAAACAGAAAGTATGGGATGGAAGAAGTGTGAAAAGAATTGAAGTGCTGCTGCTAAGAAGCGCTGGATTGTTATTTGCACGATGAGTATTATAATGAAACCAAGATCCCGTTCCACCAGCTCTTTAAGAACCTCCGATGCAACTTGGTAATGTGGTTTCCCCCTCCCTTTCCTAATCCTAGCTCTGTATCTACAATTGCTTTGCATTCTGTTGTGTGTGGTGTGTTAGTAAATTATGCCTACTAATCTGAAAGATTTGGAGGAATAGGTAAACCAATATTGGAAATAATCCTTGCCTTGCTCTATGCGACATGGTTGTGTCTTACACTGACTTATTATTTTCATGAATGCTTGCTGCTGTTTGAAAAACTTATAGAGATGTAATTTGAACGGAGGGGCAGGCGGATCATTATTTTAAAGGGTGTCTATTTTGCAATCTTCGTTCATACTGTGTGCATTTTAATTGATCGAGGGATAACAGATCTTGTGGTTTGTGAGGGGTGAGAATTTACCATATATACTCTGCTAATAAAAATATCTTTTTGAAGAGCCCTATATTAATAGTATTACAAATACTGGTGTGATATTGTGTTAATAGTACAATTTTGTGCATCTGCGATCAGTAATCCCACTTACTTGGTACTAAAAGAACTAAATTTAGTATCACTTATGACTTAAGCATGTATGCATAAATTATTCCATTAGTTCAGAGATCAGATCATGCCAAGATAGTTCTCAGGTAAATTTCAGCTTTGGCATGAACTAATTAAATGGCCTTTGGCGAGTCACCTTTTCCTTATGCATAGTTTTCTATTTCACTTCAGTTAAATGGGGAATCATTTATCAAATAGGGTCACAAACACATGTGAGGAACTTTGAACATTTGGAAATACAACAGTGTCATTAAGTACAATTTTGTAGTCCTCCTAAAATATTTCATCATTTAGGTTACAAATCATTTAGGTTGCAACCTAAAATATGCAAGATATATAACACAATAGAGCCAGAAGGATCAAACTAGAACTTTTAAATAAATCCATAGAATGATATTGTCAGTTTACTAATCAGACCACAATTTTTTTGTTATGGTTCTGTAAATTATAGGACTTTTCAGGATGTTAATCCAAGAAGGACAAATTCACTCTTACCTATGCCTTGTAGGCATATCCTGTTTTATTTCTAGATGCTTTGACTTCCTGCCACTTTTACTTATATCTTCCCTCCCCTTATTGTTGCATGTATAGAGAGACATGAGCAAAGAAACAAATTCAAGTACATATATCATGCTATTTCCTATTATTCTGATAAAATGAAGAGATCGTTATACGTATTTTAGATTGTCAATTTCTTCACTGAATCAGGATTTTTTTCTATATTTTCCTTAAAGGATCGGCCACAATTTGAAATAGTTTAGATAGCTTCAGTAGTGCTACTAATCCACGATGAATCCATACAGTTTTTTTAAAAATAGTTAATAGCTTAGATAGCTATATATAATATTATTAACAAGATGCAGTAAAATGCATTCTATTCAGCTTCACTTTGTACATGTTTCATGCCTCTGGCATGAGTCGCAGTAGATTTAGTTAATCTACGTCAACGGCGCAATATGACACAGTTGGAGTCTTCACAGTAAACTGTTGCCAGTTCTCAGTTACAAAAGCAGGAAGAAGCATCTTTTGTTTACCTTTCTAGTCATAAGTCTATAACTGACAGTCCGTATTCAGGCAAAATCCCATCCAATGTCACAGAATTTCACTTCGTTGCACAGATAAATATTCTATAGCTTGGATTTTATTTTTGTTGCAATCACGTGTGTGTGTGTGTGTGTGTGTGTGTGTGTGTTTGTGTGTGTGTATCCACTTTTATGTTATTTCACTAATCTTCATTTTTTTTCCCCAGCAGCCAGATATTATATGATTCTTCGTTTTATTTGTTTGCATGGTTATTGACATATTTTCAAAGTGTAAAAGTAATGGTAATGATCCCATGGCAGTGTTGGATACAGTTTTAAGTGTTCTCTTGTGTGGCTCTTGAGGGTCCAAGGCAATTTTGAAGCAAAACATTTGGAATCAAAAATATTGCTAGCTATCACAGATAATTGTCCTTTGAGCATAATCCTGATCTTTATAGATGTAAATCATGTACATGGCAAGTTAAACATTTTAAACATTCTGTTTTCAAGTTAATAAAATGAAGGCAGAATGCTTTTTTTTCATAATAAAGCATTCCAATAAAGTATTTATCAGATACTTATAGACATTTTAATATTCCTACTAATACAGAATTTACTAAGAGGCAGGTCCCTCCTACTAGCCACATGCCACAGTAGGTGATGGGCAGATAATCCCACGTGCACATATTAGCAAATATATGCCCCACACATTTATTTTTATTTATTTATTAGATTTCATCTCACCTTTATTACTTTATAAATATCTAATGACAGAAAACATACTTAATACCCTTTCGTTCACAACAGCACTATGTGAGGTGAGGTGAGCTGAGAGAGAAAGTGACACCCAGCTAGCTTCATGCCTAAAGTGGGACTAGAACTCACTGTCTCCTGATTTTTAGCCTGGTGCCTTCACCACTACAACAAATTGGCTCATATACATTCCCTATAACAGATGTATTTGCATGTACGTTTCCCTTCTCCCAATCTCATCCAATTGTAAAGAAGTTTGCTTCCTTGTATGCTGCCTCCAACATACACCCCTACTCTCAAAATCATGTTTTTTCTAATTTACTATTTTTCATGATGCAAGTAGCACAAATTACATGGGGGGGGGGGAGAAGAAGAATTTAACTCATTAGGAATTTATTTCTAATCAGCGGTGTAGAAGGGCAATTTGGACTGTGGGTTGTCCATATCTTTGATACTCAGTCATTGCATGTTCTGCCTCCATCTTCCTGCTTTCATCTAATCCCTCAGGGGGTAGCACCATCCATTTGTCTATCAGGGTGGCTTTATTCTTGCAGATCTTTATTGTTAATTATCCAAGCTGTTGTCTCATAATAATTTCATTGTGAACAGGGGAGTGCATGATGACAGTTGGAAAAATCTAGTTAATGCATGTTGAAATGTAAAAATAACAGTACTCTATTAAGGACTCTTCTGCTGTTTGATGTTTAAAAACTATTCATAAAAATGAACTTCTCTGTATAATCAAAACCATCATGTCAAGAAGAAATTTAGGTGACAGGCTTCATCCTAGCATGCTCAATTTATGTAATTGGCACACTACTACATAACTATAATCTAAAATAGCCTTATTCAAAAATAAGTTAGAAGTCTAGAAATATATTAGGTGTTTTTTAAACTTTCCAATCTCTGGCACATTCTGAATTTGAACAACCATTACTTGCACAAAACGTCCATGGAAGATCCTGTTTAGCCACAAAGGACATGTCCCTGAGACTGAGTGAGTCTGGGTCTGATTTATGAAACTCAGTCTTCCTATTGGTTTCCACAAGGACTAAGTGCCAGCATATTTGTACTATTCAGTGCAATGCAACCAGATCCCTGCTATTCACACCATCTCAAGGATGCTTTTTGGTTTTTCTCCATTCTTATCTAACTGAAAATTTTATTAGGGTTGTATTTTTTATAACCCATGTTAGTAAAGCTTCAGTTTACAACAGTACTGTACACTGAATGCCTTTGCTCCACATTAGGACAGTAAAATTTATAAAAGAAGAAAAGTCAAAATCAGTAGAAAGAAGGGTTTTAAATTCCAACATGCTGGCTGTCCTGGGCAGAAGCAGGAACAGCAAAAAAGTTTACTGGGTGCCAGAGAAGGTATCTGAGATTCTCTAGTGCAAGGGTCTTCAAACTTTGCAAGGTTAAGACTTGTGGACTTCAATTCCCAGAATTCCTGAGCTAACATGACTGGAGGAAGAATTCTGGGAGTTGAAGTCCACAGGTCTTAAAGCTGTCAAATATGAAGATCCTGCTCTAGTTGTTTAGGGACTGAGAGAGGCAGATGGGGTTGTTGAGTAAAGGAATGGAAGACAACACAGTCATAAATGATCTAAAATATACAAGTAGCTTCTTCCATAAACATTTAGCCCAGCTGGAGAGAAATCTGAGAAGACCCAAGTTATTTACCTTAATTATAGTAACTCTCTATAAAAGAAGTTGGGAAATTCCTCTTATGCTTTCCAAGATTTTGTATTTAGTCCCTGCTAATATTAAAGATACCTTCCTGAAATGTTTGCAGCTTTTGTTTCCCAGATCTTGCCCAGCTGTGTGGGTCTTGACAGGGACATCATATCATGTATTACTATACTAGACCATCATATTTAGATTTAGATTTTAGATTTTATTAAATTTATATACGTGCAAATCATAATATAATATATATATTTTTGTTTTTTTAAAAAAAGCCTATTGACTAAGCAGAGAGCCAATGTGGCTTGAAAGATGTTTTGTTTGATCTGGTGTACTTCTGTGTAAGATGAATATGAAATATTTAACTTTTGAAAAGATGGAATGATTTTGGAGGAAGAGATTTTTCATCGTGTTCTTTACTTTTTACTTATATTTAAGTCAGTGGATCTTAAAAGCCCTAAATGTTGGGGGGGCTATTATTTAAATAAATCTTTGTCATTTGCATCCTCTCCCACCAAATTTGAACTACAAATTAATTCATAGTTTCATAGTTCCTTTCAGGTTTTCAGGGCTACAGTTTGTGATTCCTTAAATTATTTGTCTTTTCTGCTCTCTGCTACCTGAAAACATTTCAGTATGTAGTTGTAAGGAAAAAAAAAATTCTGAACATGAGCAACGGTCATTCATTAATTCCAAAGCTGAATTTGGAATATCCTGAATTCAGTGTTGATGGAGCCATTTGGTTATGAGATTTTATGGAAGGAATAAAAGCTACAATGCAGAGGGTCTTAGGATAAAAATGAATTAAAAAAACCTTTTACAAGTGCTTTGTAAAAATATACTAATAAATATCTTTATTGAACAATTGAGGTTAACTTCCAAGTTTGTTTTATTTTATATGTTTGTACTTACTAGAATTATTACTTAAAGAAACAATCCTTTCTTTCTAGACCTGTTTGATAGACTTGCTGTAGAGTGGTCATGTTATACAACCAGTAGTGTCGTTGGAGATGGGTCAAAACAGGCAGGCTGTCATGCCCCTGGTGGAGATTCTCTCTGAGGGAGAGGAGGAACAGCCAACAGGGAGTGGAAGTGTAGCTCCAGAGATGGTGGATGAGGCTAGGGAAAGGCAGAGGCCATCAGAGCAGTCAGAGGAGGACCCAGGCCCATCCCCATCTATCCTAGGTCACGCAGGGAGGAAAGGATCATGGCAAAATGTGGTCTACTCGGGAGGAGAGGGCCATGATCCTCTTCATGGGTTGCAGGTGTAAGATTTGCATAAGAGTTTGGACCTGTGTGCTAACAGACGCTAGAGACAAATTAGTGTTTTATTCCTAGAGAAGGTTAATCTTGGTTAGTGTTCTTCCAATGGACTGTACCTGGTTATCTTCCTGAAGTTGGCAATTATCTATCCTGGTCTGTCGTGGAACTTTATTCAGTGTGGTTTGTTTTTGGTTTTTGCTTTGTTATCGGCTCTTTGCATTTGAACTGTGTTTCTTTACTTTGAAGTGTTATTTTGAAAATAGTTTACTCCTCCACTGTGAACAATTAACAGTGAAGCCAAGTTGAAGACATTAAAGGACTGTTATTTACGTTTTGGTTTTTGTTATATTTCAGATATACTCTGGGTCATCATAGTGGCAGATATGGCAAAATGCATATCCAGATCCACCAGATTTACCAACGTACCCACTTTGACCTCTTCTATAGATGCCACTGCATATGTCCTGCTTGTAAAAGATCTGACCTCTGTTTGAAAATGGTCAGCCTGTAGCTCTCTTTTAAAAGGTATCCTCTTCCCTATTGTTTGGACTTTCCCAATTTGGTGCCATCCATATGAATGGCTTCGTCTTCTATAACTCACAGATGAAAATGATAGAATCACAAGTTCATTATATTTGTAGGATACCATTTTGGGGGACTTTGTTCTGTTTTCCAAAACACCATCTGAGCCCTATAATTCAGTTTCCAGTCACCAGCGAATGTAATTATTGTCTTTTGTCTTTGTCTTTCAAATCAGTTTTGCGATTGCTGCAAATTCTGTCATCTACACCAACCATTCCTCCATTGATTGGCATTTAGTCTTCTCTTTTTTAGTTTTGCTTGCATGGTCAATAAGAATAGGATTAAAATGCTTTCGGCTTGTTTTTTGAAGCAAACATAGAAAATTCACACTTCTTGCCAAAAAACATACCTGCATTAGGGAAAATATTTGCAATATTGCAAACAACAAATATCTACTTCAATAAATGTACATGTGCACACTCATTCAATAGACTATCCTTTAAATATAAACTATTGTGGGAAGAGTCCACAATAACATTCAACTTTGGAACTTGATTCTATGGGATTGCAGGTTGGTTATGCGGTACTGAAAGAGCAAGACCAAGGTCAGTTTTCAAGCTCTACAAACCTCTTAGCCCACTCCCTGATACCAAACTTCAGGTGCCAGGAAAAGTAATGGACTTCTTGTCTCAATTTACAATCCCTATGCAGAGGGGATTCTGCTATATCGCCTCATTCAGATAAACTTAAGTCTTAGCTTCTCATCGATATAAACCCCAAATTAAATTAAAGCTGTTTTTTCTAAAATTTGAGCCTTGAGAATTATTTCTATTTAGTCATTATAATCTAATTCACATTTACTTATGGCTGCTGTTTAAAGCCAGACTCTCTGTTCTGGTTTACTCAGGAGTAGTGAATCAGTGGGCTTCAGTTCAAGAGTGCATAGATTGCAGCTTTTGACATTTTTACTTGGAAGAAGATTCATGGAACATAATACTGAACAACCAAATCTATTTTCTGGAAATTGCTTTTTATGGTACTGGAAAATGGACTGAAAGTTTGTTTAGAAGTTTGGGAGTACTATTAAATTCAAATCCAAATATATCTGAGTAGAATTGTGCTCTGTCTACATTACATACTTATTCTGGGAATGATTTTGTGTTAAGCCAAGCTTGGTGATTGTCCAGCCAGGATATTTTTGGATGTTATCAAAAATGCAAATTGATAGTCAAAGATAATGTATTACTGTGTTAACTCTTGCATTTGATTGCCAAAGTTGGAGAAAAAAATCCTGTACCTTGATCAGCCAAGTACTATGTCGTAGTATATTACATTGTAGCACAAAATTCCTGCTAATGATCAATGCTGATCCAAAAGTCATTTGGACTTATCCAAGGGATCAATAAATAGCAGAGGATCAGAAAGAGGCCTGGAGGTCAAAAAGTTGGTCAATAAATGATGGAAGGTTGACTGGGAGCTCCACACTAGTTACTAGTCCTGATGGAGAAATGGCTAATGGTGAGACATTATTACCCAGGATTAGATAGTCAGCTGCCAGCATGAGCAAGTTATTATTGTTGGTTGCATAGTCAACCAGGTGTTCATTGGATTTGACATTTTTATCCATCTCTTGAGTCCTTCCCAAGGACCTGAGATATGCAGATATTGTTGTTTGATGGTTTTAGAAGTATTGTCACAGGATGCAAGCTATTTCAAGTAAAGCTGCCATTTGCAGTTGACTGATGGTGATTTTGTCAATGCCAGTAGTGTTCAAGTGGTAGTGTCAAAGTTTTGGGATTGCATCCATGGCACCAATTACTTTTGGTACTATCTTTGCTTTCCTTTGCCACAATCATGCTATTTCTCAACTTCTGGTTTTGAAGGCTTCAGAGCCAAACGGGGATTTGCGATCTGCGCGATCCCCGTCTGGGCTCATCGCTGGAGTGCCCCAGATCGTCCGATTTTGGGGCTATAGTCACCCTGAAGAGGTGACTGAAGAAAGGGGGTATCCAGCAGGGTGGTGGAAGAGCCGCATCTCTCCCCCCCAGCTGGCTTTAAGCCCCTTCTCCAAAGGCGACAGAGCGGCGGTCAGAAATGGCCGCCTCACAGAAGCCTTCAGCCAGGAAAAGAATGTGCTGGAGGTAGTCTAAGAGTGAAAGTTTTTGCTTGGCTGGAAGAAGAAATAACATTTACAATTCAGAATTCCTGGATTTTAACTCTACATAAAGGATATATCGTTTCCAAGTGAGAGATTTAAGCTGCGGGTGAAAGTGGT
>JANHFN010002378.1:60155-72478 GCA_032468175.1 Toxicocalamus goodenoughensis | reverse complement strand
TATTTAGGGACAATGGGTGAAACTTGTTTGAAAAGGGGGTTCTGGAAAGATAAATAACTGTATTTGTTAAATGACTGCGAAAGGTTGGTAAGAATTGTTTTTAGATTATTTTAGGAAATTTGTAATGATATATGTTAAGAATATAATTGAATTGGCTGGTTAGGTTGTTGCCTTAATTTTATATTGTAGATATTGCAATTAATAATAACTAGGGTTAATTATGATTGTTATATTAATTTTATGATTTTTTCTTGCCTCTCTTTCAACATTATATGTTATTATGGAATGTATTAACCAGAACCCGAATGGAAGTTATGTATTAAGTGTTAGAATTCTTGAGAAATATATAGTTATATTCCAAATGTTAATTATAGGAAATCCTATTTAAAGAGAGAATAGTAGGTTGAAATTGATCAGACAAAGAATATAATATAATAATTTGAGTGATATAAAAAGAAATATAATTTTGAACCTGTGTTTACTAGAAGAGATATAATTTAGATTTAAGCTTTTTTTGATAGAAAGAAGGGGGGATCTGGAAAGATATATAACTGAATTTGTTATGATGTTATCAGAAATAATTTTAGAAAATTGGTAAAAATTGTTTTTAGATTATTTTATGAAATTGGCAATAATATATGGTAAAATGGATTGAAATTGGTAATATGTGTAGAGAATATAATGGAATTAATTTTTAGATATTATAATTAACAATAATTAAGATTGAGTATAATTGATAAAATGGTTTTGATTAATTCTTGCCTTTTTAAAAATATTTTATATTATATTGGAACGTATTAGCCAGAACCCGAATGGAAGTTTTCTATTAAGTTTTAGAATTTTCTAAGGAATATATAATTATATTTTGACTATAAAGTACAGGGAATATTATTTAAAGAGAAAATAATATAGTGATATAACAAGAAATATGATTTTGAATTGGTGTCTGTATAAAGAGATATATTCCGGATTCAAGCTACTTTCCCCCCCAAAAAAAGTTGTTTTATATGTATGTTTTGTTTTGTCTTTTGAAAAATTAATAAAATTTATTAAAAAAAACCCCAATCATGCTATTTCAATTTACATATGATTCTATTTACATATGATTACATGTGATTTTTACCAGTTCTTCCTCTTCTTGTTCTTCTCTCTTCCATGTTCACTATTAGTCTTTTTGTCTTTCTTTTGTCTTTAACAATTGTTAAGTCTGGGATGTACAAGAAAGCAACAACAAAAATTAGTATGTTTTCAAAAACAACATCCATATTTACAAACTATTCTAATGTAGAACATTTGTGCTGTTAATTACAGCATTGCAGAGAATTAGCTTAAAGGACTGTAGTTTTCCTATGGTCCAAGTTGGTTTTCTATTTCCAATGTGTGTGAGGAATATGTCATCAGTTCTTTGTAACAGGATAAAAATAACCTTTACTGATAAATATATTTAAGTGCTTTCAGTTGATTTGAGCGGCATGGATCTAGGAGTACTTTTATGATAAAGTCCATGTTTAGTATGAAAAAATACATAACACATACCAAAAAATAGAATATAGTTGCTCATGTGTTATTTGAAAGTAGTTGCACATTTAATAACAGAATTTCCTAATTACAGAATTTCATCTATCATTCCTAAATTATGGCATTAATATACCTGGCCACAAATTTCTGAAATTCTACAACAAACGTGTGATAAAAAAATGAAGTGGATAGTTTCTGCAAATTATTGAAGCAGAAATTCTCTAACAATCTTGGGAAACATGGTATATTCCCTTTAATGGAATTATGGGACTCCTGAGAGGCTACAGAAGATCAAATAGATGTTTGTATGGGGAAAATGGGACCTTCACATGAGCTGTTATCTAAGCTAGGTCAAGGATGTCCTGTTTCACCCATGACTACTTTTCTGTTTTTCCCCCTTTCCTTTGAAATAAATTATGAAACAAATGTATTTTATCAAAATAAATATTAGAAGCAAAAATAATGCTGGATATTTTCTTTGCATGACCTTAGTTGACAAAAGCACTGTTACAATATTTGAAACTTAGCAATTCTGAAAGCACACAAAAAAAGCTGCTTGAAATAGTTTTGATTAAAATGGCAGACTACTAGGGGGAAAAAACCATTTTATGACTTTTTTGTAACAGTTGTTAAGTGAATCATTGCGGTTGGTTGGTGAATCTGGTCTCCCCAATTGACTTTGCTTGTCGGAAGCCAGTTGGGAAGGTTACAAATTGGGATCACATGACCCCGGGACAGTGCAACTGTCATAAATAAGTTGCCAATGAAATTTAATCACAGGACCATGGGGATGTCGCAATGGCTGTAAGTGTGAAAACTGGTCATAAGTCATATTTTTCAGTGCTGTTGTGATTTTAAACAGTCACTAAACAAATGGTTGTAAGTCAAGGACTACCTGTACGATCCAGGGGTTCATAGAATGGCAACCTTATGTCATTTTTATCTTTGCATCAGTTGTGTTCTAATTTGATAGAAAGATGGTTAAAATCGAGCATTTTTAGACTCTCGATTTCTTTGTTATAGTAAAATTTTATATTTTTATCTTCGGTTTGTTGGTAATAATTTTCAGTCAGCATGGCAGGGATGTGGATTAGACAGTCACTAGTGGTCATTCGTAGTACTGGTCAAATGCTAATGGTTCCTTCACAGCTAAAAGCCATAAGGATAATTGCTGTGAAACCTGTCCTTTCTACTTTCATTCTACTATCCTACTCTAGCTTTCTTGATAATCCCAATTCTCCTCTCAACTTTGGCATACAAAGGGTTCTAAGTTTTGCACTTCTTTGGGTTGAAGCCAAACAGATCATCTATTTTAGGGCTATCAAACTCTCGGCCCATGGGCTGTATGCATTACATGCTGGCCATGCCCATACCCAGTTTGGTGAAGGGGAAAAAAGTCCCGATAGATCACATTATGCCACTGTGACGACATGAGTTTGACACCCCTGATCTATCTTCCCTCTAAGTTCTCCAATATACCAACACAGATAGCCCTTGACTTACAACCATTCCTTTAGTACCTGTTCAAAGTTAACAACAGCACTGAAAAAGAGTTTTTTCACACTTACAACTGCATCATCATCAAGGTCACATGATCAAAATTCAGATGCTTGGCAACTGACATGTATTTATGACTGTTGTAGTGTCCTGAGGTCATGTGATCACCTTTTGCGACCTTCAAGCAAAGTCACAGGGAAGCCAGATTAATTTAACAATCATATTACTAATTGAACAACTGCACTGATATACTGGACCAAAAATCACCAATTGTCTTGCTTAGTAACAAAAAATTTGAGGGTCAATTGTGGTTGCAAGTTGACGACTCCTTGCACTGCATCAAAGCCAACTTTAACATGTAAAATGGTAAATAGAGGACCCTCACAGAATGAATTGAATTAGTAGGTAGAAGAATGTTTTATTTCATATTAAGTGTTGAAGCTCATTGAAAATACCCAGTGGAGGTTTTGCAAAAAATCTATTTCTGGTGGAAGAAAACTTGATACTGTAAACTAGTACATTTCATATCACAACGAGCCTACCATGACAGAAGTTGTGGTATGACATATCTTGACAATACCCATTAGGGAAAATCTGTCCTAGAAACTGAGGAATTTCTGTAGATTTTTGAATCCTGAGTCCTATTTGATGGAACCGAAGAGGTTGCCTGTGAAAGTATAACTTTTTTTTAATATTGTTGTTTTAGGACAGAATGTAGCAAAATGTAAAAGAGGTTTTTATGTGGTGACCAAATTTCAAACAGATAGATTGAAAATATTTTTTACAAGAAGAAGGGTTATTCACAAGGGTAAGGAGATGGATATATATTAATAGGCTTATATTTCTTTCCATAACATAAATGAGTTGCTAGATCAAGTCACCCAGCTGATGAAAATACTAAGAAAATGTACACGATCAGAGGCTGGGTAACAATAAGGTAGAACTAAATATGTAGCAAATAGTGAACTCAAAGTTCTTTCTTTGCACATGTAATCTTTCTGTTGTCCAAAATGCTGATTGGGACTGGCCAATAGTGGCCTTATGCCTTGGGTCACTTTGACACTTGGATTTGAGTGTGTAATATTATATTTTCCTTCCCATCCTCCAGAGCTTTATTTATGTATGCAGTCAGACAATGTGTTTTCCAGAATTTTTTTAGAAACTTCCTGAAACAGATCAGGAGTGTGGCTGCATGGGGTCACAGAATTTAAACACAACGTATTCAGGCCTCTCTGTCCCATCCATGAGATATTGATCCCAATTCCCCCATTCCACTTGGGACCTGGTCTTATGCCAAATCTAATACATTATCTTGAAAAACAATTCAGTCAGGCTAGTTGCTTCTAGCAAATAACATTTTGAAATTGGTAACCAGCAACCTTTTAGTGCCTTTTGAACTTGGGAACTCCAATGTTTCTCTTTCATTTGGGAATTTTGCTAGATCTCAGGACTATTTCTGGTGAAGCTGACTGGGTGCTAAACTTTGCTGATCTTGTTGAACTCAGTTAGGGACAAGGTTTTGTTCTGAGAATAGGGAATGTTTTTGAGTCTGTTCAAGCAATGCAGAGATTACTCTTCTCAAGGTTACTTTCTAAGGTTTCACAGAAAGGGGAGGATTAGGAAACGGTAACATTTTCAATACCAGCTCTGTTAAAATGATATTTATTTTTTTAGAATTGTGTGGAAAAAATTGAGGAAACTATACTGATTACATTTCACCAAGAAGTAACAGTGTCTCAGTTCTGATGGTTAATTGTTAAAATAGATGGTAATAGGAAAGTTAAGGCATCATTTCCTTCCATTTGCATATCTGCAATAGAGTGGCAGGGTTGCGCAGGGTTTTGGATTAAAGGGAAAAAGACATGTAGTGTTCATGGAGGGGGCCACTCATGTCATTTCTGTTGACAAATGGTTAAAATAGCTACATTTTTAAACAATGTCAACAGCATATAAAGACAATTTATATAAGATGTTTTATAGACAGCATTTTGCTCTGGCAAGACTGGCAAAGTTGTTTCAAGGTAAACCAGCTAAATATTGGAAATGCCACCAGATACCCGGAACATTATTACCACATGTGATGGACAAGTACTGAAACTAAGAGATCTTGGACAAAAATACACATGTAGTTGGAAAAGATGATAAAACATCTAGACCTAAAACCTGAAATATTTTTGTTAGGGATGATATTTGAAAGTTATAGTAAAGAAAAGACATATTTAATTATTCATGTATTAACTGCAGCTAGAATAGTATTTGCTCAAAACTGGAAAGGTGAGAAGATTCCAATAGAAGAGAATGTGATTAGGAAAATATTAGAATGTGCAGAAATGGATAGATTAACACTGGCAATTAAAGGAAAAGAACAAACTGAATGAATATTATATGATATGGGAATCAATTTATCAATGGTTGGAAAAGAAAAATGGAAATTAAATATATGAACATAGAAGATACATATATAGAGCATATATGAATATATTTATAGAGGAAAGGGTTAAGAAGGGGATGGTTACAATGATAAGATATATTATGTATACTAGTTTAAAATAAGAATGTGATGTAATTGTTGTTGTTATGGTAAGGAAATTGTATTAACCCCAAATAATATGCACAAGATATTTGTACCTAGACGACACACTGTACAAAAAAAAGATGGAATGTTTGTTAAATAAAATAAAAAAGTTTATTATAAAAAAATAGTTATGCATTTAAATGACTGTCCTTCACAATTGTGCCATAAATCTAGGAAAAGATGCATTTGTGTCAAGGAGTTGCACAACAATATTCATTGCACATCAATCAGCCTAGTCTCCAAAAGACACTAATTTCAAATTTGAAGTGCTGCACTGATCTTGTGTGGTGTTTGGGGGAAACTTTCCAAGCTTAGCCAGTACAAATATTTAAGCTTTCCAGTGCAATGTAATCTCTTGTTTGCACCCAACTGTCTTTAGCTAAAGTTTTAATTTCTGTTACTGACAACACAACTTCTGTATTTGAGAAAATGGAAATGGTTGTTGTTGTGGAATCCTTCCCTTAGTTACAATACTAGTTTTTTTAGCTTGGGGAAAATATTTTGGTCTTCTTTGGAAACAAAAGTTGATAAATAATTAGGAAATGAGAATTTTATCCATCTGAAATTCAAAGACAAATATTTTTTTTTCTTAACTGGAGTAAAGTTATAAACAGAACACTATCTTGTGTTGTTACAAACATACAAGGGGCATTCTGGATATTTTGGTGCGCTTTGATCTGAGGGCTTCACAATTGGAACTGACATCATTTTTTCTTTCTTCCTGGAAACAATAGGAGTCTTTGATTTAGGAAACAAAAGAACAGCATTGATATTAGTATTTTATTCTCTGACATTCTCCTCATTAAAATCAAAATCAAAAGTCTAGTTAAAAATGTATTTCCAGGATTGTTTGATTCTGGTCTTGTCAATAATTTTTGTTTCTTGGTGCATTAAAAAGGTAATGGCAGTTATAGTTAAATCATAGTTAAACTAGAGGTTATTACGGCATGCAAAATCAAGACCAGGAAGGCATGGGGATTAGGGTAAACTTCAACAGCCCAGCCATTGCATCTGTCCCTTTACTTTTTAGTATCCTGGTTGATATTTTGAGATACCCTGTGTTGTTATAGGAGTTTCTAATGTTCATGAATATATCAGGATTTGTGTAAACCTAATTTCTGTAAGTTATACAACTGCCAGACAGTTTTGATATCCCACAACGTTTGCTTCATTATGGCCGAAGAACTCTTGCTCAGCTTTTAAAAGCAATCACTGAAGTCAGGACCATAGTCTTTTCTGGATATTCTCATGCAAAAATAGCAAACTTCATGATGATTGGGGCCTTCTCAGTGATGGCACCAAGACTCTAAAATTCTATTCCAGCTATGTTTTGCTTTTTGTTTGACTTCATCGGGAGAGAGGGTTCTGAAGGATGAAATAAACTGAGTTTTTGTGAGTTTTTTTGCAGCCATTGTGTGGAAATAATTAGAGACTCTGAGAGTCCCAACAAAATATAACCTGCATTATGGAGCTGCAAACAGATGCTTTGTTCACACCCATTTTCTGGGTGATTCTCATTAAAGCACTACACAGCTGTATTTATTTACTTATTAAATTTATATGCTGCTCATCTGTTCAGAGCAGCTGTAGCTACAATACTAATTTCATAGCTGCATTATAGTATTGATTAGGTGTCTTTTCTTTTGCTTTCCTTTTATTCCTTTGGCCTTGTCCCTTAAGTCTCTCTCACTTTGTTCTCTTACCTTTCTGCTTTCTTTAAGGAAATAGCCAAGGAACATTTTCCTTGCTTTAATGCAAGGCTGTCAAACTCCCGGCCCATGGGCCGGATGCATCATGTACTGGTCACGCCCACGGCAGTTTAGCGGAGGGGGGAAAAGTCCCAATACATCATGTGATGCCACCGTGACAGCGTGAGTTTGACACCTGCTTTAGTGGGAGGTAAACAAGGGTTCCCAAAATGAACATTCTAATTGTCCATTTATCTAGTTCTTGGTACAGTCTCACTTATCATATTTGAAAGCTGAATTGAAATAGATATGGATCAATCTCCTTAGGTAGGGTATTTGCTGGATGTCTTAGAAAGTTAACCTTGAAAGGTAAGACAGGTAAGAAAAATTGTTTAAATTCTTGTTTTAAAATAGATTCTGTTAAGCTTCTCTTCCATACAATGATGCCATGAAATTGCTTACAGGTAGTCCTCGGCTTACAACAGTTCATTTAGTGACTGTTCAAAGTTACAATGGCACTGAATATATATGACTTATGACTGTTTTTCTCAGTTACGACTTTTGCAGCATCCCCATCATCATGTGATCAAAATTAAGATGTTTGACAACTGACTCATATTTATCATGGTTGCAGTGTCCCAGAGTCATGTGATCCCTTTTTGCAACCTCCTGACAAGCAAAGTCAATGGGAAAGCCAGATTCACTTAACAACCGGGTTACTAACTTATCAACTGAAGTGATTCAGAAGTTGTAAAATGGAGCAAAACTCACTTAGCAAACATCTCACTTAGCCACAGAAATGTTGGGCTCAAACATGGTCATAAGTCGGGGACTACCTGTATTCACAATATTCCCAGCATAATAAAGATTGGTTTGATTCAACTTTTCTAGCAAGCTACATATAGTTTGGTTTAATACTGTATGTTGTGTAGTTTGTAAATCATGGTTTATGTTTTAGTATGCTGTGTGAAGCCTGCAAATTCTTTTTTTTCCTATTTAGCAAACCATAATTTAGAATGCTGCGTACTCAACTAATTTACCTCTCAATACATACTTGAATGAAGGTCTGCTAGTGTATGTATGTCTGATTGCCAGCTTTAAGTTAGTATCTGAGTGGTTATCTTAGGAACAGAATCCAAGAGTAGAAGGGCCTTTGTCTTTATACAAACCTTTGTAATTATTTACTTGGTAGCATGATTCTCTATATCATTTTGTAAAAAGGATGTAGTGGTGATGTTGCTTTCCAGGGTGTAACTCCTAGTTATGATGATGTCTACCAAAATTTACAGGGCAATATAATAGCTATGCTGTATATTCTTTATTTTCATAACATTTCCCAGGTTATACGGGTTATGATTCACATTTAATACTTTGGGTTTTATCTGATGTAGAATTTTTTTAATGGCTTATGTTTGAACAGGAGTCCTAATTCAGAGTCCAAGCATTTTCTTTGTGTGCAGATTCCCAACTTTGCTTCCCTGCATTGCCAACAAAGGTTTAGAGCAACACTTGGTGGAAAAAGACTCCTGTTTGACCTGTTGGTGATCTACAGCAATGCAGAAAGTCAGAACTGAGTTTATTTATCTGGCAAAAGCAACATTTCAGCTGAATGTGAGAGCTAAAAATTGCATCTTGGATAGTTTCTATGGCTTTAAACACATACATACACACTCACATACACACGTAAATATATATGATGTATGTATGTGTGGAGAGAGAGGGAGGGGGACAGGGAGGGAGGGGGAGAGAGAAAGAGAGAGAGAGAGAGGGTGTTCTTGAAACTTTGAATGTGTCATTCAGAGACTGAGAATCTTGTAAAGCTGGGATTCTGCACACAGGAAACCAGTCTCAAGGAGGTGAGTAATGGTTGTTGTGGGGCAGCCCACAACATTTTGTTGCTTGAGCTTAAAAAGCAGACGAAAGCCACTTCCCCAGCTGAAGCAATCTAGACAACCTTAATGAGGAGTTTAATTTCCACCCAAACTCCACACAGAACAGAAAAAGACGCTGGCTTTCATTTAGCTATTCAACTTCCCCCTCCCATGCCCATTCTGTCACTGAATTAATTTCAAAGATACCCAAACATTTGCTGTAGAGAATCCTGGGAGGGAGACTCAGCCAAGTAACTGCGACTGGCAATGTTTGAATAAAGAAGAGCCATTTATTATGATTCAGGCCACTCAGCCCCCTGAGAGACTTCTTTGGGATCAACATTATATTTCATGATGTTAAAGAAATCACCGCTAATAAAACTGGCATGGAGGTTTATAATAATTATTTAATTCACAGTCTGGAAACTTTGCACTGTTTGAACCACTCTCGGGTACTTAATTTATAGGCACACACACACACACCTCACACAACTGCTGCCTTGGATTTTTGTTTCCTTTTGGCTCATTATAAGGCAGGCCCTGTTCTACTTTTTCCTGAGGCAAACAGCCAGAATCCGTTGTATTGCAACTCTATATAATACAGTACATTTTTTCACGCATTACAAAGCTCTGATTCCTAATTTGGGGATTACTGTACTCTCAGTAAAGTTCGTTTTATTATGGTTCTTAGCGTTACCGTATTTGTAGCTGTATGTCTTATTGCTGATGTTGGTTGTATTCTTCCTATGATGAGAAATGGAAAAAAGTAAATATTAAGACAGGAAGAAACATGCCATTGATTCTGGCTCTAATAAGCAGTGAGGAGGTGTTAACTTTGCATCTGAAACAAGCAAATTTATTCTAAGCAAAATACAACCCCAAACGTGGAAATTTTCTGGATGCTCCTCATTTGCTATAAAGAAGTAATGTTTCCCTTGGGTTAACCCAAAGGTGCTTTTTCAAGAGGCAACTGGACTTTCTTGTTTTTCTTTGAAGACATTTTGCTTCTCACCCAAGAAGTTTCTTTAGCTCTGACTGGATGGTGAGGAATAGAAGGATTTATATTGCTTGCAGACAGCGGGTCATTTGCATTCTTTTAGAGATTTGCTGAGGCCACTTGGAGGATTGACTGTGCTCTCCAGGTCATCTGAGTAGTATGCAAATGGGTGTGGAGCCTTCTTGGAACTGCTGAAAGGACTGCGTTGTGGACCTGGATGTTTTCTGTCTTGTGTCCCTTCACTGTTGAACACAGGTGCAGGGGATGAGTTTGTGCTGGCTGCATTTCAAATGAAGTGCAAATGATTCCTGTAGTTGGCAATTTCCCCTTAAATCCATTCATACTTCCACACCATTTGAAGGATTTTCATCCCAAAGTGCTAGCTAAATGTCCATGGAAATTCTCAGTCATCCAAGTCATGTTTTTCCCGAATGCTTTTTCCAGTTAGGTCTTGGCCTTTGGGACAACCATGACCTGGCCGACTGAGAATATCCATAGATATCCTTTGGTTGAGTTTGACTTCAGATAACTACACATCCTTGTTTTCCCCCCAATAATATAGCAATAGAACTTAGACGTATGTACCGTTTCACATGGAAGTGGTTTGTTCCTATCTTCTTCTGTCTTACTGTCTTCTCTCTTACTGGGATTGTCTGGGAATCTCTCATTCAAATACTAATCAGGATCAGGTCTGCTTAACTTTTCAAAATCAACTAAGGTCAATTAAATACTGTACTTGTAGTAGATGCTATTTGTTATAGGAAAGAGGAAATTAATGGTAGAAGTCTACAGGTGCCCATTGTCCTAAGAAAGGATGTGTAAGTGGTCTTTGACTTACAACTATTTACTAAGCAATTGTTAGAAGTTATAACAGACCTCTTGGAACTATTTACAATCTGGATTTGAAATTTTGACACTCACCCCCACCACCAGTCATATAACCACACTTGGGCACTCAGCAATCAGGCCACATTTACAACCATTTGCAGTGTCCTGTGGTCGTGTGACTACATTTTATAACAGTCTTACTGAAAACCACATGTATTCCCGGGTTTTGGCAGAACTGCACCCATAGCAAACCATTGGTTCCAATATTTGAGGGGCTGCCATAGGGAGGAAGGGGTCAAGCTATTTTCCAAAGCACCCGAAGGCCAGACAAGGAATAATGGATGGAAACTGAACAAGGAGAGATTCAACTTAGAACTAAGGAGAAATTTCCTGACAGTGAGGAACAATTAACCGGTGGAATGACTTGCCACTAGAATTTGTAGGTGCTCCATCCCTGGAGATTTTTAAAGAGACTTAAAAACCATTTGTCTCAAATGGCCTGGGATCTCCTGCTTGAGCAGGGAAGGGTTGAACTAGAAGACCTCCAAGGTCCCTTCCAACTCTGTTATTCTGCAAATTATTCAGTAAATGTCACTTTATTCCACCACTGTAAGAAATAAGGTACATTCAAAAATAAAATGGTATATAAGATTTCACCAATGGGGGTTGGACTAGATGACCTGCAGGGTCCCTTCCCTCTCTGTTAATCTGTTATCAAATGAAATATATCTCCCTGTATATACATGCTTTGCTTTTATATTTTCGACATGCTCCATTGTTAAGCCTTTTTATATTTTTATCTAAATCCTCTTTGTTTTCAACGATCCAAGGTTTGTTTGTTTTTTTTGTTGGCTTTGAGTTATTTCCAACACCGCAAAAAATTCTCAGTCTAGCCCTCGTTCTGGTAATTTTCCAACCAAGCCCTGATTCTGCTTAATTTTGTATTGAAATCAGCCAAGACTGTTCTAGGTGGTTGTCTATTTCACAGGAACTGTTTCCAGGGGAATGATCTTCGAAAGGAGATGGGTGGCAGATTTGATAATCCATAAATCTGCAGCTCAGGATAGATGGCTGTTTGTCCCGCAGAAGTTTGGTCACCAGAACTGTATTTAACAAATACAATGGCCTGGTACACGATGATCAACTGCAGGAAAACAACCCAATTCGGAGGGAATTGGTTTGGTTCTGCAACCCAACAGGACAGGCACAGACTCCAGAGAGGAATTAGGACTGCGGAAAATAGCAATTGCTACCAACTTGCCTTCCATGGAGGACCTGTATCCTGCACGAGTCAAAAAGAGGGCTGGGAAAATATCTACAGACCCCTCACATCCTGGACATAAACTGTT
>JANHFN010002378.1:19540-33024 GCA_032468175.1 Toxicocalamus goodenoughensis | reverse complement strand
ACATCAGCAGACATAGAACCAGAGCTACCGGTTCTACAGAGGTGGACAGAACCGGTAGAATCCAACCCCTGGTTTTTCCCCACCATTTCGATTTTTTTTTAGTGTTGTACAATGGTGCTGGATAAAAATATTTTGTGTATTTTTAAATGAATTGCTGCAATTGTTCCTTATTAAAAGTTGCTGGGAATCCAGTGATACCAGAATGGGGAACCTGAATATGGAACTAGAGTATTTTAGCCAGAGTTGGATAACATATAACAAAGAGGATCTAAACATAACGAAGTGTACTGTTGGATGCAGGTTAAGCTTTCAGCATGTAGTAGTGGTTGCAGTCATTTCTGGCAGGAACATCAAATTCATTGGTAACCATTTCCCATGGTTTGAAGGGCATAGATGCAGTAACTTGCTATGTTTCAGAATGCATAAAATATTGTTGGGGAAACATGTTATTTTAGCCATGCTGCAGCCTGCATATAAAGCTGTCATCCTGTTGTATCTGAGCAAATCTGCTACCTGTATTGCATGCTTCCAGAGAACGCCTACATATATTGCCCTGAGTTCCTTTGGGGAATACAGGTGGGATGTAAATAAGGCACAGTAATTCGTCTGTTAATGCCCAGGCTTGCTGCTCCAGGGGACTTTCCCATTCTCTTAGGAAAGAGGAAAACCAGTCTTTACATGCATAGAATTTTAGGTGAAATGAACAGAGAGGGCTATACTGGGAAGTTTCATGTGTGTGTCATACTTATTTTCTCTTCCCACAAGGGATTGTTAAATTGTATCATGTGAAAGTTAGCACTGATTTAAAGCTAAGCATTAAACACCATTGCTACTACAAAAAGCAAAGTAAGCTCATTTTCACTTCTATGAAATATAATACAGATAGAATGGGTTGACTGTAAGTTTTTGTTCTTCCTTTTACTTGGTGGCACATTACATTTTTATTGATCTAAGAGCAAAACTGGGCACTGAGATGAATAACTTGAATTTAAAGAAAAAGAAAATGCAGATACAAGTTGGGAGAAAAGGAAGGAAACCATATGTATAGAGAAACATTAGCTGTTTCCCTGTTCTAGATTGAGTCCCTGAGCCTGCAATTTACTTTTTTTAAAGCCATCTTGTAATTGCTAATTCTTGCAGCCCACACCATTAGAAAATGTATAGCTATAATGAAGTTGATGCAAAATCAGTGTTAAAGATGACTTAGTACTTATCCCAATCAAAACCTCAGATGTATGGATGTGACTTACTTGAAACGGTACTTTTCTGTACTCACTGCTTTATATTACATGATAAGCATGTGCAATATGATTTGAGGACATGCTAATGAAGATGAGGTTTCATTACAGATAAACATTTATAGAGTAAAATGCAACTACTAAAATATGAGATGTTCATGCAGGTGTTAAGGTTTTGTGGACTTGATGTAGCCACTAGTAAGTTTAAGGCCTGCTATTGATCCTATCTATCCTGATCTATCAATTGATCCTGTTTTGAGAACAATGATACTATTTATTTCCTTACTTTTCTGCTCTTAATTTTACATCACTTGGTTTCTTTTATTAATAGGGATGCTCTTCCTTTCTAACAATTAACTGCTTTTTCTTTTGCCATTTCCTTCCGTCTTCTCATAATACTGTAATTATTTGGCCAGAGTGTGTTGAATCGCTGACATATACAGATTCCTATCAGCACTCCTCACAATTAATATCCAGCAGTTTGAGTTAATCTGCACAGCTATCTGAAAGTTGAAGAGTATTTCAATTCTGACAGAACAGCATTATAACCGAAAAGTCCCATTAAAATACCTTATGTGAGCAAAATCAGAAAGTGAAAGATTATTATGTGGTAAATATATCTCAAAATATATATGGCAATAATTGATGACAAGACATGTGGTGTTGTAAGCCTTCAGGTTAGTAGAAATCCATTTTGTAATTCAGAAATGAGAATATTGATTTTATGCTGGAATGAGGAAAGAGTCTAGTCTTTTGACAATGCAGCATTCTTCACAAGAATATGTCTATAGATTGCCAATATTTAATTTTTTATCAAGGGAGAAAAGATTTTGGGTAATTGTGAGGAAGCCAGGATAATTTTAACATTAAATTTTTTTTAATTTTGGGCTTATTCAGTTCTTGCAATTTATTTCTGCACATTAAATGCAGATAGAGTATTTAAAGTCAACTAATCTTATGCTAGGGCAACTCTGAAACCATTAGTTATATGTCTCCAGTCCCCACTTATGTTTTCCAGAGCATCCCCAGATTGGATAGCTAAAATGCAATAATTATCAGCACTGTGCTTTTACTGCTTTGAATCATTTTAAGTTTGAAAATAGATTGATTAACCGTAACACACCTATTTTGAAGATTTAATTATTTAAGATTTTAAAGAGCTGGAATGTTTTGATCCCATTCTTCCAGTAACAGTCTCTAATTATCAGGCATACCGCTTATGATCCTCAGAGGCCAGTGTAATAAAAAGGCAGTTTTGAGTTTGTTTGTTTTTTTTAAAAAAACAAAACCCACATTGTTTAAAAGTTCACCCAGGGTATAAGAAATACCAATACTTTTCTTTCTCTAATAACAATTACTAAGATGTCAGGATCCCACTGGTTCGAGGTTCATTATTATTCCTTAAAACTAAATACCATCTTAAAATTTACTACTTGGATTAATCCAGCATTCTTGCAACAGTAGCCTACAGTAGGCTTCAACACTATGAATGTATGTTTCATAATAACCATAATTATTAGAAAAGGGTTGCAAATTTAAAAGCTGTTTAACAGTCCAGTATAATCCTCTGAAATCCTACTCAGAAGTAAGTCACATGATATTTACTTTGGCTTACACTCAGGAAAATATTAATAAAGCTGAAGATTGAAAAGAAAGTTGAAGCAAAACACTGTATGAGCATAAGCATGGAATTTCCTCTGGAAGCAGCATGTGGGAGTCTGAACCTAATATTTCTCTTCTTGTAAGAAATTTTCTGACAACTTTCTCAGATCTGAGATTTAAACTCCAAACGATAGGATTTGCTTTTTTCCATGGATCGGTCAGATCCAACTAGCTGAACAAACATAAAGCTGACCCAAACATTTAAGAGGTACCAAAGGTACAATTTCGTATTTTGTCTGAATTCGTTTCCCTACCTCTAATCATAACATTATATTTGATGTTACAATCGTTACCATAACAACAAATTTTACAGCACCAGCACAGAGTTTCCAGGCAGGGTATATAAAACCCTGCTAATGTGGCAATATAAGGTTTATAAAAACAAGCCAAGACAATAATAATTTTCCAGACCATCTTAGCCAGTTTGAAATTTGGCTCCAGATTCCTTTCTCATAGTGTTGCCAAAGGTGTTGAAGTGCTAACAATTCAACTTGTGTTCCTGGTAAAAAGTTTCACACTTAGTGGTCTTGCGGAACAGAGAACCTTCTTTGATAGCTTTAGGATATATTTTTTTTAAAGGAATGAGTTTCAGTTTGCCATGTACTTAATGCTTAGTGGAAGTATTAGCGATCTCAGGTTCCAAACAGTTGAGGCATTCATAGTAGACTTGATAGCCCAAGTCATGGCCTCAGTTCATAGTTCAAGATGTGCAAAGCTTCTGTATAAAATGTTGAGGTTTTCAATGCTACAATTTTCTCTCAATGTTATCTGTAAACTCAACGTTCCTCATATTTTTGAAAAGGCTATTAGAAAAGAACTCCTTCATCTGCTCAAAGTTCAGGAAGATCTGTAATTAGAATTTTCTGTGTGTGAAAGAGAGAGAAAGAGAGAGAGAGAGAATGAGAGAGAGAGAGAATTAATATAAGAGGTGTATGTTAAACCTATCCCTGGTACAACTGCCTCACATTGTTGTCACATATTATGTGGAAAACAGGCCCATCAGTACCTTTTGCTGTATTTGCTATATCACCCAAAGATAGGGATGTTTTGTCATTGATGTAAAAATTGAATTATGTAACACAAACAAAACAAAGCCACATAATACACAATAATTATAGTATATGTTTTGTACTTAAATTGGCATCTTAAAGTTGTAAATATTCCAGTACCTCCCAATAGCAGGAAGTTTTTCCATTCTATGGAAATATTTAAGAATATTATTTAAGAATCATTATTTAAGAATAATGAAATCATCATTTAAAAACTTTTAGAACATTGCTAGGATCTACAAACATTACTGTCAAAAACATTGTTCTATCATATGTTTAAAAAATTTCCATGGGACCACCAGCCATACCTGCTGATAGAGACTGAATGTTGAGTGTGATGGCCAATTAAAGCTAATTCTTTATACTTAAACACACTTAATATTTAATATATATGCAACTTTACATGATAAAAATACAGTATCAGGCCAAAATGCATATTTCTTTAGTCTGCTGTAAAATAAATATGTTGGTAGAGACATATAAATAATTGTATTAGTAAATAGATTCTTTATGAACATGTTCTTAATGGACAAATAAGTTCTTAGACATGTATTATAGATATGTATAATTGCTATTCCAAACTTACTGTCCTGCTCTTGCCCTGTCTTCCTTTTCCCACATTCTAGTTTTTAAGCTGATATTAATTGCATAGCATGAAAGACATTTTTCTACCCTCCTGTGCCCAGCTTGTTTTGTTTTTAAAAAATTTTACCAATTTTTCTACAATGCTCTCCAGCCCAAAAGGTGTTTTCCCTTTGAATGAGTCATAGTTTAGGTGCACTGAAGCACACTTATTAAATTAGGCCCTCGGTATATGTAAAACATTGGATACAGTCCAACCAAAGTTAAGCACTTTTAAGCCTCATTGACTCTCAACGGGCGATTAAATAGTCTTTCAACAGGAGCCGTTTCTTCAAAGCAACGAGCTTTTTAAATATCTAATCTTAGCTGGATTCTGGCCATTTTTGCACTAAAGAAAGCATTTGAAGGCTTAAGATTTCACTAACGATGCAATCTTGTACACATTTACCTGGAAGCAAACCTTATAGAATAAAAAAAAACATCAAAGCAGTTTGCTCCTAACTGTATTCTTATCCAGTCCATAGGTGTGTTCATATTCTTATTCAAAAACTTCATAATTGGCCCTTAATAACATACTTTTAATTTAAAGCCTAACAGAATTGGGTACAATATATTGTTAATACTGCATTCTAGTCTGCCAAAGACTTTCCAATCTATGACAGAAAATGCAAGAGGAAAGTCATCCATTGGCTTGTTTTGCCAATATAGAAGAGAAATTACTTGTCAGGTAAGATTTTCTGCATCTGATTACTGCATTTTTCAGTAATCGAGAACGATGCCATGTGTATTGTAGAGCTCCAGATGAAAGTTATATTTCCACATACTATTCACCTCTAGAAAAATACTTCAGATAAAGGAATTTGAGCAGATGGTTAATTCATCTAGATTAAAAAAAAATTGCATTGACTAGTAGTTATTCTCCAGCATTTCAGACAAATATCTTTCTTAATCGAACTGAGATATTCAAGAGATTGTTTTTATATTCCAAGCCTGCTATTCAGCTACCAATTTTCTTATCTTAACCTACACCCGAATGACACTTGTTACAATATGCTGTTTTCCAATTGCTTTCCTTTTTTTTTTATACTAAAAAAATATTCCATGTTCCACCCAATTTTCTACCCCAACCCAGTGACTTCTATAGCACTACTCCCATTACCCTAAACCAGTATTCTTAGGCTTTTATGATGCCAATGGAATTGAAACACCTATTTGTGGAATTATGGATGGAACCAAAATTATATGCCACTAATCACTGTTTCCAGAATTTAATATGTAGTCATACTTCTTCCAAAGCCAAGGACTCTCTCTCCTGCTCTCCCCTTCTCCTTACATAATTTGAAATTGAGCAGTGCTTTTCATTTTGGAACATTTACAACATCTTCTAGTTAAGATAGCTGTTTTGACTAATCATGATCAGAGGCCCTAGAGATTGAAAATGTGCTTCAAATAATAAAAGTGAGAAAGGTTGGGGTAAAAAAATATAAATGTTCTTTTCCTATCTCTCTTCTCTCTCTGCTTTTGTTGTTTTCTAATAAAAATCCAACCTTTTTGAGATTATGCCAAAATCTTGAAAACCAGTACATAACTAACCATTTTTAAAATGGAAACATTCCTTCAGGTTTGCAGGAATTCATTTGTGTTTCACCAAATTCGTTACTAACTTTCCTACAAAAATACATGCACTTAAAATCAAATAAGCCAAACTAAAGAATTTTGCACACAAGATCTATCTTTGGCTAGCTCTACTTTCCACATTTCACTAAAATGCATATGTATGTATGTTTGATGGAAAGTCCTTTTACTATTATTATCCATTAATAACAGTTGCTACTTAGTGCAGATTGCCAGAAATCCACCAAAAAGATTCACATCTATCTTTTGCCCTGTCCTGACTGACGTAAGTCAATATAAATGTTACTATTTATCAAGACAGTTTAATACTATTTGTATTTGCTTACTGTCATCCCTGCTTAACTCTTCCTTGTTCATCATGATAAATTAAAAGCAAATAAAGTATATTAAGGCATAGAAAAATGTGTGGTCCAAGTACAAATTTCATTTTTGGAACTTAGTCTTAAATCTTAAATTGTCCTTAAATCTAGAGATAATCAAAGCAGGAAAGGTGAGAACAAAATAACTAAAACAATAGCAATTTCTATTCCCAGCCTGTAAACATTGATCAGGCCTGTTTTGTAGTATGAATTATGTACAAACAAACATATTAATTTATGAAATTAATTACTGTGCCAGTAAATATTACCTATAAAATGACTACCTGCATACTTACAGCAGCACTGATGTTCCATATTAACTATATTTATAGCTGCTGCAGAAGAAATTGATTATAGTTGGTTGAAAGTAGATTTTTCTTCAAATCCCAGCCCTCTTCTAATAATCATATAAGTGGGAAAGTCATACCCATGAAAATACAACAGAGGACAGCAAAGAGCAGAAGATGGATTTCACAGAGTTAATGGAATCCCTAATGATAAACTTCTGTCCGTTGTAATAACTTTAGAACAGAAAATTAAAGAAAGTATAACAGAATTGTTGCCACGAACAGTTCGTATGAAATGCTAATATGGAAAGAGTTAAGTTCAAATGTTAGTACAGAAAGTTGTGTTTGTTCATTATTCCACTGCCCTTTCCCATATAATTTTAATCTTGCAGAAATGAAAACTGCTTTGAAAACTGCTTGTGAAGATTTATGCGTGAAATGCAGCAGGAAATATATAACATACAAATAAACATATGAGGATTTTTGGCATCTTGAGAGATATAACCACATCCTGTGTCTACATCATCTTCTAGACTGGATCTTGTAATCCACTCCAATTAATTCCTACTCCAAAAATATGAATTGAATAGTGAAACAGTGCCTTAACATTAAAAAATAGTCATCTGTCTCAAAGACAGGTGGCTTTTTTATCCTATCTTTCCAAACAGTCAACTGTTGGTGCTATCTTTCTAGAGGAGCATTCAGAGATCAAACTACAATAGCCACTTCCACTACATGGGGAGAAGGCAAGCAATAGGAGAGAAAAGTTAAAGCAATCTGGGGAGTGTATGGGCAAATGTCCCAAAGGTGCTTTTCAAAAGGAAACTATGCTTTCTTGGCTTTTTTTTCCTTGAAAAAGTTTTAACTTCTTATTTAAGAAGCTTCTTCGGTTTTGACTGAAAGATGGGAAATGGAAGGATTTATATTATTTGCAGTCATCTGGCTGTTAGCACTCTGAAGGTCCATCCTTAGCTCTCTGAGAGTAGTTGAGGCCACTTAGGGCTTTATCTGTACCCTCAGGGTCACCTGAATCAGAGTGCAAATGCATGTGAAACGTTTGGGACTGCTGTATGGTTGAATGAGAACGATGAAAAATGAGTCAGCTTGATTTGTATTTATTAACCTGTTCTCAAGAAAATAATGCTTCTGCATGGAATGTTTTGAGATGAGGGTCTGGGAGACAATAAGGTATGATCGACTGATTGATAGATAAATGCATATATTCTAAATGAAAGTAAATATTAATTTCTGTCATGATTTTGCTATCTATATGAAGGGTGCTGAGTTTTCCCAATACATTTTAGAAACCATAACTTAACACCTCTCATGTTGTGTGAATAAGGATTTTTGTCTTCTTTTGTAACATTAGAAGGCTACAAGTTTTTTAAAAAACGTTCCTGAATGTATGGGAATCATTGCTGCATTTGGGAAACAGGAAATACCTCAGAGGTCAAATTGTGCAAGTGACTGCTGGGTTAGACTGGCTTGTTAAAATTCCCATCATACTATAAGCTCTTTACCATCAGCAGCAGCTCTTAGGTAAATTCTTCTTTCATTGGAAATATTGCAAAAATGACAGGCAGAGGGTGGAGGGCAGGGAGAGAAAAAGCCCCTGTTGTGTATGCCAAAATACATGAGAGGAGAAGCCTTCTGAAAACCGTTGAACATAATCAGGTTACCCAACCTGAGCAAACATTATTCATGGAACACAGCAAGATCTGACACACATGTAGAGCAAACAGGAAAAAAATTGGTGGAAAAGATGGGAAGCAATTTTAATATTTTTTAGGATATCATTTCAGAGAAGGAGAATATCAATTTTCACAAAAAAAGAGTAGTGTTTATCACTTACACTCTCTCTTTTTCCTCTATTCAGTGGAAGGAAGGTTGTTTGAGGACATCAAGGAGTGGGCAGTTACAGTGGCCAGGCTCTGAACTACATCTATCATATTACCAGGGAGCGCTTTTGATGATGGAACTAGTTGTAATACTCAGGGCTTTTCACTTTGATGGGTAAAAGATTCCAGATGTTGTTTCAATAGTACTTTCATTTCTGCTTCCCAGAATTGGAATCTCTGCCAAAAGCTATGTGGGTTTAGATTTGCAAGAAAGAAGTACAATAACAATTTTGTTTTGTTTTGGTCTCTTGACTGTCCTCAAGATTTCCTTGAAGACATTTTATTATCTGAAGTCAAGAACAAATTGGTAATTCCTCAGTCTTTTGTGTAGCCAACTAGGCAGACAGTTTTGAAGACTGGTGGTGGGGGAGGTCCTTCATTTAACTGGGGAGCTGGAACCTAGCTACCTTTACATCCTCAGCAGGGGGAAATACATCCCCTGCCTAATGATTGAGCTGGCCAAAGATGGTAAACTCTGAAATCTTAAATAAAGAGTTAAACGGGAATTTAAAACAAAATGTGTTTGTTTTCAAAGCTTTGGTTGTGCTTAATACATGTTTATAATCACGCATGAATACATATATTTTTATATATTTAACAGGAAATTCTCAAATAGTCTCCCACAATCTGTTGTTCTCCTGGTGTGCTAAATTAATTTTTCATAATTCTCAACACTATGGTTCTTGGCCATATGGACTAAGAAATCTGGGAGTCTGACACAGCAATTTTTTTGCTAGAGATTTCTTCATCAAAATTGTGATGAAAGAAAGAAAGCGATAGTTTAAAGGTAGAAAAATCTAATAATGACTTTAAATGGCTTCAACTTTAGGCAAGGGAGAAGACACTGGCAACATCATGAGGACATGGCCAGGAATATCCATGGGAAGTAGTCGGTCAGTAGTGTCCAAATGGTGGATGTGACCAAGCAATTGAAGGCCCTGTCCCTTTTGAAATGTGTTATATATGTGTATAAAAGAGGCAAGGCTTTAATCCCCTGGCTGTGCCTGTCCTTTTAAGATATCCCTCCACCCACTCTGAATGCCCCTGGGCATGGCTTTAAAAAGAAATGCTTACATTTCTGGAGCATTATTATGTCATGGTTAAGGGAACATGAAGATGAGCCTTTAGAGTGAGCCAGCCCTGATGTAATATTTAATCCTACTTTAGCATTATATGGCCTCAGCACACTTCTGTTCCTCATGGCTGTGCTGGAGGAGGAGTTCATAGAAGTTAATTCAAATATCACCAACAAATTGTTGTCCTGCTAGTAAATATGGTCTGGATTGCTTGTACAGCGCTTAACTTTTGTAATTCAAGCTATTATCTGCATTCCTTCAGAATGCTGGATTAAAAACCAAGCAGTCTGTGTTTGTACAATATGCTAAAGTACAACATATACACACTCATAACTAGAATCCTTAGGACTTTAATAAGGCTGGACAGAATTAGAAATCAAACTGGCATGTATGTGGATATTCCATAATTTGATTTCTGTAATAGCTACCTTATGGGATAACTTGAGCTAGGAAAGAATGACTGGCACATAATCAGTCATTGTGGTTGGAGAAAAACCATAAAAATAGAGAATTGGCTTATATATATAAGCAAGATTTCATCTCATTTTATCTTTACTTTGTAAGAGCTTCCATCAGCCATTGTATTTTATAAAAGGAATTGCTAAATGGAACAGCTCATGCAGACCATAGTGTTATAGTTCCATTTTTGAGTGTTCCTGTAGAAAAGAGGAGGGGCTTTATTGCAACATTTTTGCCCCTTCCCAGAATATGTCACTGTCTAAATTGTATTTTCTGATTCTTATAAAGAATAATTTGTCAATTAGCAGTAAGTCCAGTGATCATACTTTTTTCTTTTCATTCACATGCCTCCTTTCCAGAGCTTTCCAAGAAATGATAAGCCTCTGTGTCACCCTTCCCCAATCTTTTGGTCTCTCAGTCTGTAGATCTTTCGCTCCCATAATTCCTATCCATCATGACCATCAAGTTGAGTGCATCTAGACTGCAGCAGATGGAATGGTTATCGGTCCTGATGACCCAGTGGTTAAAATGAAGTATTACAGATACTGATGGGGTTCAAGCCTTCCATCCTTCTGTAGTGAATAAAATGAGACCCATATTGTTGAGGGCAACTTGCAAAACATTGTAAAACACCAGAATGTTGTAAAGCACTATGGGGTGGTATATAAGCAGTAGTATTGCTAAATGCTACTGCTATCAGATAATTTGTACAGAGCACTCTTGATCAGTACATGGGAACTAATACTAATAGAGTCTTCATCCTTCATAGGAGTCTGGATTTGTGCAGCAACTATAACACAGCCTTCCTAAGACTTTTGGAGCAGCTAATGCTATCAAAGACAACCATTCACTGTTGGATCACAGTAAACCCCATTCCTGCCACTAAATCTTTGAGTGGAAGCAGCCGAATCAACTGTTATCATATAAATACAACCAGCAATATAGTACCTATAATACTGGGACTCCCCTGGACTGTGTAGTTTTGCTTGTGACCATTTCGTACTTTGATTTGCTCCTATGAAGAGCTTCCTCCATTGACACTGTTAAAATGACACTACCCTTACTTTTATTACTAGTTACAATAAAGAGATTAATGTTCAAGCCTCTTGGGGCAACATCTGATGCTCCTGATACTCTTGTCAAGGGGACAAGTTGCCCTCTTTACTCCAGCATCATGGAATAAATGTGTCGCCAGCACTAATGAATCAGCAAAATCATTAAGATTTTCCAGATGGAGAAACATGTTGTGAACATGTGGTGTTTTTGGACAAACACTGACTGTTATGATGTGTTTAGCTCTTCTGCTTTTCCCTGCTTTGTGAACTTTTAAAATTAATTGCCAGAAAGTTACAGATGTTAGGCAAAGCAGAGTAGAAATGAGATGGTTTTCCTGAACAAAACTGTCTGGCATGAACATCACCAGGGAAAAATAACTAAATGTCACCAGGAAACCTTTTATATTATAAAAATTGCATTAAGGTTGCAATTCTATTCTTCTTGTTGAGTATGCAGCTTTATTCATACTCAAGTGAATGTCAGTGGAACAATCTTCAGGCCTCTCTGCTCAATGCCAAGAGATTTGAAAAATGGTGATTTGCACTTTTAGAGCTCTCATACGTTCTGAGAGAAGACTCAAAAGTTAATACAACCCAAATGATACCGTACTGTAATGCATAGTGACCAGCACTGAAAACAGGTATCAGAAGAAGGCAAGAGTGGATATCAGTTGTTTGGCTAGCCAAATATCTGATACAAGAAAAGTTAGACTCAAGGCAAGCTGGATTCTTGGGGACTGAATAGACATGCCCAAAGCAATCTTTTTAGTATAGTACGAAGTTGTTTTCTTCCGGAACATTTTGACTTTCTAGCCCTGGAGTTCTCCCTGTGCCCAGCAAGCAGTTTTGTTATTTGAGTATGCACAAACCAAAATGCTATAGGGAAGGCATTTTCACAAAGCCTTGGATTTACACTGCTGCAAAAAAAATACTGAGGTAGGCTTTTAGGATTCTAATCTTAATCACATTAGAGCAGCTATTCCATAATCCTTTAAAAAAGAAAGCTGGAGTAAATATGAAGCATGTGTCTATACTGATCTGGATGGTAGCATTTTAATGTCTTAAACTAGGAGTTTACTTTTCCTTATTTTTGACCCAGAATGGCTGTAGTTGATATCATTTACCAAATACTGATTAAAAAAAAGAATACTTGGCATTTTTATTCACTACATGTTAAATTATCTCTGATATATTAAAGTCTGTGTATCTTGTACTGGACTTTGATAGTGTACTTCCACATATACATGATCAAGAATATTTTGCTGCTTCTTCACAACAATCTTTCAGAAAGGCCTTGATGCAGCTAAAGAAACTAGCTCCCAACCTTTGTACCTGAGGGAATTTAATTTGCATGTCTGGATCCTGCAGACCAGCTAAGACTGTGTGCTGCTACATAGTTTAACCCCATCTTCTTCTCCATTCCCTTGATTTTCTTGCTTGATGGAGAGTACTTGAAAATTTAAAAACTAGCACATCTTGCAAAGCTTTCATTGGCCCAATAAAATTAAAGTGTATTTTGATTTATTTATTTCGTAGTTGAAATAGCTAGGCTTGCTTTGACCTGTATGTGATGGTATTCCTTGCCTCCAGGTGAGATAGGTGGCATATACATTGAATGAACGAATAAATAAATATGGCATGTCCCATAGCCTGGATCCGGACTCTAAGCATCATAGCATGCCTGCCATGCTTCAGCAATTAAAGTAGCCAATCTTAATCTAGTGTCCTTCAAATGGAACCGATTACAACTCTGAGATACCTAATCAACTGACGAGAAAATCTATGAGTTGTAGTCTAGTATTTGAGAAGACACCCAGGTATAAAATGATGAAATTAGCAATGTGGGGTAGGGAGTTGCGGAATGTCCATAGATTCAGATTCCAAGCAATAAAAGGAAAAGTGTTGTGCAGGTTCAGTGAACTCCAAAATTATATATGCAAAAATCTGTACATTAATGGATAGGAAAAACCAGTGCAGGCTGCGAACATGAGAAAAACACTATAGTGTGGAATATTCGCATCCTATTGCAAATTACTTGGTGTTTTTTTTAACTTCTCCGCTTTTAATTCTGCACCCCAATTAGCACTATTGCTAATTATCACCTTTTTCAGGAGTGCTTAAAAACAAAACAAAACAAAAGAAACACAAAAGCCCTTGTGCAACCCTTTCAATAGCTCGGGTTTG